>APFE031152829.1:118637-146592 GCA_000404065.3 Pinus taeda
ATGGAATTATTATCAAGCCGACCTACAACTCATGTAGGCTCAGAAGCCCAACAGTCGCATCTATTCAAACACCAAAATTGTGTATAAATATAAGATGACTTTTCCTCATTTGCACTCACTCTTCTCATCACATCTCTCTCTCTACTGCGCAGAAATGAGTCTCTTCTCTACTGCGCAGAAATGGGTCTCTCTCTCACACATGTGAAGCCAGAAACTGTTGAACCTAAAGCTGCAACTGCAGAAGTAAAGATTGACCTACGTGGCCTAGAAGATCTCCTCATCTGAACTGCGTTGTAGGTTCATCTGAACCTCCTCTGGAAGCCACAACTTTTTGTGGTGGAATGAAGTCAATCCGATGAACGGTTTGCAAGATATCGACTGCCCTAGTTTGAAGCCGGAAACTGCTGAAACTGAAGCTACAACCGCAGAAGTAAAGATTGACCTGCGTGGCCTAGAAGATCTCCTCATATAAACTCGCTGTAGGTTCATCTGAACCTCCTCTATAAGCCGCAACTTTTGGTGGTGGAATGAAGTCAATCTGACGGTCGGTTTGTGAGATATCGTTTGCCCTAGTTTGATAATGAAGCCGCTAACGCTGACGTTGTTGATCTAGGGTTTGCTACTGCTGATATGAATCAGATTTATTGTACTATTTCTCTTTGCTGAATTATTGAAGATAAAAGAAGATTTGATTAAAGGGTTTCCCCACACATTGTGAGGTTTGTCCCTGGCTAGCCACCACATCTTGTGTCTCTTGTCTTGGCGTGTTTTCTATCGATCGTTTAATGTTCTATATGCACTTTACTTTATGTACATGTGATTGCTAATATGTGGAATATAATAAGAAAAAGAAGTAAACTTTTATAAGAATAGAACATACCATAACTTAACAGGGTTTGATTTTGGAGAGTAATTATGCCCTTATGTTGTTGTAGTGAGTAGTTATCATATCATGCATTTAGGTTGATTGGAGGTGCATATTGTGACAAGGAAAAGACAAGTCAAGAGCTTGGAGGAGCTTTTCTACAAGATCAACTACTAGTTGTGGTTTTAATCTCCTTCCATTTATATTAATGAAAGGAATTCATCGTTTCCCTATATGTGATGTTGTGATTTCACTTATTTCAATACCATGTTGATCTATTGAATGAAGTACTTAGATGATATTTCATAAATCTCTTAGTTTCTTGGCTCATGTTATCTGATTGTGTAGGTTCTAATTTGGCATTTGGAGATAGAATTGGAGCTTCCAAGCTAAAGAAGGAGCGAACTGTGCAAAGGATTCTAGGTAGGCCCCACTTTGTCATCTATTTACTTTAAGGAAAAGCATTGTGTTCCTTGTCTCTCTATTGTTCTAGGTTAGCCACTGACCTAGGGGATATACTTCTATTGTTCTAGGTTAGCCACTGACAAAGATGATGACGCAAATGACTTCAACATGATGTGGCAGTATGAAGGAAACATGGCTTTCAAACTCAACATTTTGGGTGACCTAATAGGGAAAATCTAGGTGACATCTGTCACCACTAAGGAGACACCACGTGGTTTTTATGACATCAGCATGATGTCATCTCAGAGGTTGAAATTTCATACGTTGAACTTTTCGTAACTCCTATGTAATTGCTTTATGGAAAAGTTCTTATCTAATAAGTGTAGCTCCATTGTTGAGTAGTGTTTGTTTGTGAGGACCCAAAGAACCAATGACACAGAGAAGAGCTTAGCACCTAAGTGTTGTGTGATGCCACATGGGAAGTATTTCAAAGGTTAAAATTTCAAAACTCCTTTGAAAATTCATTTTGGAGAAAATTTATGATGGAGGGATCTTTCGATGTTGAGTGGCATGATGAGCCCCAGTATTGCAACAAGAATTTTGCAACTCCTAAGGCTA
Organism: Pinus taeda; assembly: GCA_000404065.3. NCBI lineage: Eukaryota > Viridiplantae > Streptophyta > Pinopsida > Pinales > Pinaceae > Pinus > Pinus taeda. The sequence goes on from APFE031152829.1 coordinate 120,526, forward strand.
CCAACTCAAATTATCAAACCAGGGTTCGTAGAAACTTAAGAGGTGTTGGCACTATATGTGCAGCATAAAATGTGTCCTTCTTTCATTGATATGATGTAATGGGAGTGAATGTCATGAAATCAAAGCCTAAACTAATTACAGAAATGGAAATGTTACTTTGGAAAGAAATTAATCCTAAGAAAAAACAATAATTTGTAATTGAAATCCTAAGAGCATGAATTCAAATAAATGCGTCTAATATACTTTCTAAAAAGTATAGTTTTAAAAACCGGAATCGATGACTGCACCAGTCTGCCTAATAAACTGAATTTCAAACTGGAACCAGTCAAACCGAGATTGGTCAGATCTCAGTGAACCAATATTTAAAAAATACATGAAATAATTATCTTTTCATTAAAAAAAAAACTATTTTTAAGATTTAAAACCATGATTCAAAACCAATAGAGACAAAATATGCAAGGTTTTCACATCTATATACCATGTAAAGTTTAATATATAAAAATGGCATCTAGTCAAATACATATGAGCAATAAAATACATAATCAAGGAGGCTCTAAATTGCCTCTAGAGTCCTAAAACAATGCCCTAAGCTATGGGGCCACTAACCTACTACAAGTCTACATATCAATGATCAACAACATTATCACTCCTCATCATGATCAAAACCATCACCGCTACTATATAAGAGATGATCAACATGAGCTACACAAATAATATGGCTCAGGGTTTGAGGACTCCTAAAACTCATCTACAAATTTAGTAGTAGTAGTAGTAGTAGTAGTAGCAAAAATAGGCATCAAAACTACAAATCATTGATCAACATGGTCACTCATGAAACTTATCATTGATTCAACGCTATTAGAAATGGGATCATCAAAAATATATACATAAACATCATCTAGCTCAAAGTCTTCATACCTGGATTTCTCAACCTTATAACATGACAGAAATTGAAAAGGCTTAACATGCCTAACCAATTATTTTGGTTTTATTGAAGGAATCATATCCTCAACATTATAGTGTGGTAGAAAGATATTAGCATGCCTAACCAGTTGTTTTCCTTTAGGTGAAGGGTACATTATTGTTAAGGCCATGGTAGAGTAGTTCAAGAATCAATACCACCAACATAAATAAAGTTCAACAGTAAATTCCACCAACATCAAGGCTATTAAATGGATTCATGTTCTTGATAAAATTCCAATCTCATACCCTCACACATGATAGAATAAAATGGAAACATTGCAACCCCCCAAACGATGAAATCCTGAAACCCATTAAGTCTATTGAATTTTGAGTGAAATCTAAAATTCTAGTTTCTCCATCTGAAATCCAATGAGGTCAAAACCACTCTCAAACATCCTAAGTCATTTCAAGGTAATGTTAAAAATGTAAGTAAACTGACATTTCCTTTATTTTTCATTTTCATCCTTTTACTTTAAGAATATAACATTACCATTAATTGCCAACTTTGCTAGGGTTGATATGTGTCGGGAAAATGAGAGGGTAGGCATGATTTTCTTGGAGGGACTATTTTTGGAGGAAAAAAACCCCAAATATCCCTCAAAACAGCTTCAAAACTCACAAAAATTCTTTATGTGGAGTCTATAGTTTCCCTGACAATAAACTGACTGGTTTGTGATGGAACCCGTTGTTTTATTTTGTCATAAACCAGCCGGTTTGGTCCAATTTTTGAGAAATTCAAGTGAAATGGACCCTTCAACTAGGATGTTTGGCTGGATTGACCCGATTTCCCAATGAACTGGTCAATTTGACCAGTTTTCAGTTCAAGCCGGTTAGTTTTTAAAACTATGGTAAAAAGGCATGTCCTAATTGATATGTATTCTTACTCAATCACGGATTTAGATCCTATGGGTTATGATTCAAGCCTAAGAGAAACAAACCAAGACTTTGGAGCAAATTTTTTCAAGTTTACATGTGCTACAGGAGTGCTATAAGAGGTTTATATAAGAAAAACAGAATTGTTACAGGAGGAGATAATTCACCAAATGGCCAACTAAATCAAATGAAAATGGGTGGGACCAAAAAAAATATTATGTAGGATGTACTAGGACTCCATTCCAAGTGGAATCACTCCAAAATACTACTATTAACATGTGCTAAAAATAACAGAAAATTACTACTCCAAAAACTAGATATTCAAGAACTAGTGAGCTAGTTAACCTATCAAATTCATAACCTAATCAAGTGAAAATGCATTAGGGTACATTTTTTTTATTAACTTGAATGTTTTTCTGACATAATACAGGTGGAATAAACTCAAATTAATTTCATTAACATGTTCTAAAAAATAGAAGAAAATTACTACTATTTTGCTACAAGGGACTTCCAGAAATTCTAGATTTATGAACAAGTAAACCAATCCAAGTAGATCAATGGTGAATATGAATTTTTAAAGTTGTTATAATGATGCATCATTATTGTGACTCTACAAATAACTTGAAAATAACTTACGGCAATCATTTAACCCAATCCTACAACAAAAGAAGCATCAATACTAAATGCAAAAATAGGAAAAACAGGAATAAGAGATGCATGTGAATAAGAAGTGAAAAGAAGAAAATAAAATTATAAAAAAATGGATATGAGGATCTTGCGATGGCCAATACCAAGGATACTTAGAGTAATATCAATGGTACCAAGCTTTAGAAGCTAAAAATGGCACCAAACTTCACTATTTGAATCAATCAAAGTACATCCCTACTAGAAATGAAAGTGGAGCTACAAAAATACAAGTTTTCTCCATAAGAAGAATAATAAAATACATGCCCCTAGAGGAAAATTCGAATTGGTACTTAAAAAAAATGATGAGGAAGCATTCTCCTTGAAAAGAGGAAACTTTCCCCTCCAAAATCCCTCAAATAGTGGATTTGGTTCCCAACACTAGGAATTTGCACTAAATGATAGGGAACGCATTCCTAGATTTTCTCAATCACTGGAGCTCTATAATTTGTGCAATAATTTCATAATATACCGTTGATTTATTCTCCAATATTGATCCTCCTGCAGTAGGGAACAAGTCCCTAGATTATCTCCTCCTCCAAATCTTCATAACCTGCCCAATATTCTTACAATATTCTACAAAAATAAATAATACTGGGCACAAATATGCAATTATCTCTAAACCTTCCTAATGAACATATTAAATTTAAAAAAAATTATTAAGTTCATAAGGAGATATTTAATATATAATTTATGTGCATAAGAAAGGTTATGCAGGCCTTAGTTTGTGTCTAATTTTAGGCCCATCATGGTGCATGGTTGAGGAAGAGATAGAGAACCAGATGCGTAGAGAAGGCCTTAAAACCCAAGCACTATGGACCATATCGAGGATGTGGATATAATAACTCTAGTGAAAAATCATTTTGAAAAATTTATGATGAAGGGTGCTTCCGATGTGACTGGAATTTGGTCACGAGGACCCAAATAACTAAGGGCATAGAGTAGGGTCGAGCACCCAAGTTCTATGGAAAATATCAGGGATGTGGATTTTAAAACTCCAGTGCAAAAGAATTTTGAAAAACTTATGATGAAGGGTGCTTCTGATGTGATTGGCGTTTGGTCATGGGGACCCAAAGGACCAAGGCCAGAGAGCAGGGCTGAGCACCCAAGTGCTATGGACCAAATCAAGGATGTGGATTTAGAAAATCCAATGCAAAAGTATTTTGAAAATATTATGATGAAGGTTTCTTCCAATCTGACTGGTGTTTGGTCATGAGGATCTCAGAAAAACCAAAGGTGGAGAGAAAATACACTAAGGGATAAGCCCCTGGAAAGATTCTACGATCCGTAGCACCTAAGCGGTAAGTCGTCGATCATGACACCTAGTCCCATGGAGGTAATGTGACAAGGAGGCTATGCAAAAGGGGAAAAAATCCAATTTGGATTTTGAAATATCATAAGCCCATGTTAATAAAAGTTATGATAAGCAAGGCTTTGGAATATCCAATGCAATAAGGTACAAATTTATTGGTCATGGCACCCAGTCCTATGGTGGATAAACGAAAGAGGTTAAGCATAAAGGGGATAAAGGAATAATAAATTTGTGATTTCGCAATGTTTATTTTAATAGAGTTGCGATATGTCAAGGCCCTGATATTGTAGTACAAAGGTGTATGGAGGATGAATGGGTTTGAAACTATTGGCTTCATTCAACCATCAAACAATGAAGAGCACCTTGAATGCCATCACCAAAGCACGAAGACTTCCAAAAAGTGACAATCCAAGTGGTTAGAGGGAGAAAATGACATGTGAATTTGCAAGTAGCTGTGGGAGGAATACAATGGTAGAGGTGTGGCTAGATCATCAACCCACCACTAACCTATATAATGGAGTCTGAGTCTGCCTAAGGAAACTAGAGGAATCAACAATGGAGGTATTTTTTGTGCCAATCATGACGCCTCATGTTTTTTATGTTTTGTAAATATTTCATTTCAAGAAAAGAATCAAGTATGTTATGAAATCATTAGGACCATTAGTCTAGTCGCACACTCATACAACTTTTTAGTCCAAGCAATTGGAGCATTTGAAGATATTTTGTAAGTTCTTATTTTGGTTCTCCCTACAAAAAGGGAGGAAAAACTTATTAGAATGTTTTCTAATACTATTTTCAGAGGTTCTGAATTCTGTTTTCAGAGGGAGGTTCCATGGTTCTATCTTCTTGTTCGAGAGGCTATAATTGTTTTGATAATTTCATAAGTTTGGGCCTGTGAAAAGTATTTCATTTTGAATATTAATGAATAATTTTATGGTGATTCCAAGCATTAGAATATATATTATGTGTTATTCCTCTGTGTGTCACTTCATGTGGGTTTTTCTTCTTCGGAAATTGTGTAATTGTAGGTGCTACATTCACTCTTAACTCACATATTTACTAATGTTATGTGATAGCAGACGTTACCTGCGAGATTGTAGATTTATTTATGCTATGTAATAGAAGACAATACCTATGAGATTGCATATTTATGTATGTTATGTTGTAGCCGAAAGTACCTGTGAGATATTGAGTTGAAGGCCGTAAAATGTGCTCCATAATTTATGCACTTCATTCACTTTAACTTATCATGGTTCTATTGGGACTTATTGCATAGGATTTTGTTGTTGTCCAGCCCTTTACACTAGGTTCCTTCCCTTATATTTCTTCTTCCCATATTTACTGTAATGACCAATCAAGATGCATTTTTTGTGTGTATACCAACAGATTTGAACAATTATTCTTGGAAATGATATATGTTTTTTATGTGTATATTGAAGTTTCTTCTGGGAAGGGTAATTGAGCTAACTTTTAAATCATTTTACATTTATCTCTCTAGTAGCACCAATTAATCTTCAAGAGAGACAAAGATGTCCTAGGCACTGACCTCTACTCAACCTAAGGGTTGTCTATAGGATCTACAACATCTTCCATTATATGTGTTCCTCCAAAAGAAACACGTAACCATACCAACCATAATTTTTCTTGCACCTTGCAAAGTGTTTCATATATCGGCCTTGATATCATCTAGAATGCCTTCTCACCAAGATGGTGACTAGATTGGAAACAGGTACTGAAGTTTCTCCTTAGGGAAAATTTTAAGGATGGAAGTTTATATTAAAGTTTAGCAACCTTGGCAAATCTTACTAGTTCCTAATATCCATATTTTAAAATGCTTGATGATAATTTTGTAAAAATATTTAGATTTCTAATGATTTTATATTAGAAAATGTATAATATTGGTGAATTTTAAGGTAATATAATTTCAAACTATAAAATTTGGCTAATTCACTTTTATAAAAATGTAAATTGCTGAATCTTTTTTTTGGAAAAAACATGGAATATTAGCCCGCCTGTGAATATTAGCCCCTAACATTTTCCATAAGTATCCTATGATTGAATCTGACCATCATTGTTTTGGGGGAACTTGTGTATTTTCCAACACACAAGAAGGATGAATTCAAATTAATAAAGTGTGATTGGGATTTATTAAACTCCAAATATTTAGTTAAATAACTTTTATTTCTACTTGGTGAGCGACTACAGAGAATAGAGAATTAGTGGGATTGGTTTCTATTCATAATTCTTGTAAACATAATAGTTATCTCTTTTTATTTTGATGAGCTCACATTATGTCACAATTAACATCTCCCACATAACATATACATGGTAAAATACTTTCTCAAACTCTTGTATCCTTATATTGGGTTGAAGAGGAAGAAGTCAAGGGTGTGACCATTGGAGGTCAACATTATAACAATAGAAATAGAATACAACTATGGAACAACACTAACCATACTATAACTACTAATGGAACCCTAGCGAACACTTTCAAAATGTAGAATTTTGATGTTTCTACCCCTGGACAAGAATTTCCTAATGTTTTTCAAACCTAAAAACAACCCCAACAACATTCTCCTTTTGCTAGTATGACATAATGGATGAATTGGTAACCACCAAATCCAATGCAACCATGCTTGATGTGTTTAGATCCCTTAAACAACTGGAAAATATGCACATAGATCTAGCTACCACTTCTCAACCAAGAGTGCAACCTCAGGATATTTCTTACATACAAACTTGACCACATTCTACAACAAGAGGATAGAGCATCATTTGTGTGACAACATAAATGAGATATCTGGTGAAGTATACATGATTTCAAAAAAAAAAAAGTGTTTACTTGTTTGATCTTAGGGAGTGAAGTAAGGCTTGAGTTACACACATGGATGGAGGTCAATTAAAAAAACTAGTTGACTTACAATTGCTTAGGCACGGGGATTAGGAAACAATGAAATTTGGTCAATCTAATGTATGGACATATTCTTGGTCCTTTCATGCCAATTTACCTATAATGAAAGGGTTTTATAAACTCAAATATACGCATAATGTAATTTCTCTTATCCTTGTCTGCTACTAAGTGTCTAAAGTAGAGTTGTCTTGTTGGAAGTGAACATGACTTACTTATTTCAATAAACATGAGTTTCAACAATGTTATTTGTCACACACATACAATGAATGAGAGTTCAAGTTACACTAAATATCATACACATTTTCTCACAAATATTTCTAAGATCTACAAGAAATACTCAGACCTCACAAGATTATTCAAGCTAGAACTATGGTTTTGGACATTCATGGTTGTGGAATGGCCAACATTTTTGTTCCACATAGGATTATTTCTAGGACTTGTTGTGACGTTGTTTCTTGACCAAAAGTCTCGATAAGATTTATTATGATAGGGAGTAGCCACATTGTGGCTTTTATGATTGTTTATAGTATGGTGACTTCAAGTACTTTATGTAGAGGGTTAAGATATTTATTTATCTTAAATATTAGGAGTATTCATATATATCACTATAATATAAGGAAAAAATTCAATTTATAGTTATTTGTAGTACAATGATTTCTAAAAAAGTTATTAGATTTTAATGGTTAAATTTTATAATAATTAAATATTGTAATAATAAATTATTATATTAGTCGATATTTAAAGTTATAGATATAGTATTTAGTCATCACCATTTCTTCAGCAATAGACATAAACTAGGCTCATATATGCAATAGGGAAAGGTCTCTTGGCAATAGGGAAATGTGGGCACCATCAAATTATAATTTTTTGTAATGTGCGGAAGCCTGTCGAATATTAGACGTACATGGAAAAAAATGAATATTCAACCCTTCATCAATGGGACATCCGTCATATATTTGATGCTCTACAGATGGAATAAAGCATCAGAGATATAACACTCTAGTCTCATAAACTTGTTCTAATGTCAATTACCTAATGCTAAACTGTCAAACTAGAATAACAAGTCTATGAATATTCGACGATAAAGTGTTTCCATTTTCAGCATCTAGGGCAATGGAGCTATAACACTCCCATCATATAAACATATTTTAATGCTGATTATTTGATGCTTAATTATCAGACTTGTTACCCCATATTGATAGAATGAATTGTCGGGTCCCATTGGACTAGAGTAATAAGGCATTGAATATACAATGTTAAAGCATCATCATTTATCCATCGAAGGTGGAGGATATTTGACATTTTCTCATCGCATATCTAACGAATGTGGGTGTCGCAATTGACGCTTTCCCCGTCACATATATGACGCAAGTGGGCATCGAAAAATTGACCTCAAAGCATCAGATTTTTAATGACATTTTTGGTCATTTTGGCATAAGCTATTCAACATTTTCCTATCGAATATCTGACACTTAATAAAGTGTCAACTATTCGACACATTTTTGGCAATGAGTTTCTCAGCTCTAATGTGCTAGATAGTCAATGACACTAGCTCGAATATCTGATGAATAACCATCATATTTTGGCCCCATTTGTACTAGTTTTAGGGAGGTACCCAATGGAATAATGTGATGTAAATGTAATAAGCCAATGGTATTGAATATATGGTATTTAGGGTTCATGGTATTACAAATGTTATTACCCATGCTATCGTATGTATGAAGCCTCTATATATGCTTCATACATACAATTCCATGGGTAATACCATGAGACCTCAATACCATACATCCAATACCATGGGTTTATTACATTAACATCACATTATTCCCTTGCATACAAGTATATTAAAATGTCTAATAAAATAATTCTAAGAGAAATCCAATAATAACATAAAAATTATTCGTCTTTATTAATATAAAACCCTTGAGGTAGGGTAACATGATACAACTAATCCCTAAGGAAGGAGAACACTCCACAAGCCATGTGCTTGTCAATAGAAAACAATAATTGACATATCTCCAATGGAGTCTCTAGCCTCTATATAGGCTTCATAAATACAATACCATGGCTAATAAAATTTGTAATACCATGATCCCTCAATACCATATATCCAATACCATGGTCTTATCACATTTACATATATTTATTCCCTTGGGTACCTCCCTAGATACCCTATATTATCCACCCCTAGGTATACTACAGATGTAATATTTACCTTTTGTAGGAATTCCATTTAGGGTAGATCAAAGTATTTCTCCATCTAAAATATCCATGTTATAGAATCATTAACATCAAAATTCCTTATATCGGCCTTAGGAATGTAGTAGTTCCTTGGTGCTAACTTGAAGTCGTGATTATGTGGATCTTCGATTGAAAATTCATGATTATGGTTCTATGATTCAATATTTGAGATCTATAATTGTGATAACATACTTCCCCATATGAGATTTATTCTCAACGTCATTCTTATCCTTATGTTTTTAGTTTCCTTGGATTTTCACATCCCTTTTAAGGATATTTTTTAATAGATTGTTTTATAGTTATTTGATTTCTTGATTGATGGATTTTTGTATATCTTTCTTGAAATTTTTCATTTCTTCCTTATTTTCATTCATCTTATTTTATATCCCTTCCTTATTTTCATTCATATTCTTTTCCATTTATATTTTTATATTTTCTTGAGAACCTAATAAATTCACCATTTTCAACATACTACCATTTATTTCATTAACTTTCTTCTCTAATTGAGATAACCTAAATTATAAGCCTTCATTTTCTTGTTACGGATGTGCCTTCAATGGATTTAATTGGGGTATTAACTTTATTTGGATTCATTTGGAAAAATAATAATATCACCGATCTTTATTATAACTTTTGGTATAAAAAAAAGGATGTTTTAATCAATAGTTAGGTCACATGTAAGTTAGGTACTTTAATTTGGATAATATCAAGATGGATGCAGTTTTATTGATATAACTCTGAGATTATAGGCATTTTGGAAATGAAAATTTGTTCTATAACACTTAGATATTTCATTTCTACGATTTCACTAGTGTGAACTAAATTTGATGTGTCAACTAAAAATTATGGCAATTTTCCCAAAATGTGTCACTTTTATGTCATGTTCCAACAAGCATACTTGTACAACATGCCATGTATCTAGTTCTTCAAATATAGTTATGAAACTTGTACCTAATGGATTTTTTTATATCTCCTTAAAAAATTGAAGGTTTCATAGTATGACAATTCCTAGACATGAAGATATAAAAAAAATTACCAGCCTTACCTATTTAAAACTTATTTCATGATACTTATAATTAAGGTGATATAATATCTCATTCCATAACCTACTATCCTCATTAGCATGTGTTAGAAGAGAAAAATCAAGCTTAGGCAAAAAATGAGAGAAAATGTATAACCTATAATGACCATTCACCTCTAAAATAGAAACTTGAGAATCATATGACATTTTGGAAATCACCATGATATCTAGAGTGAATTCTAATTTTTTTTCCTAACCTTGTATGAGTGATTTTATAAATGGAAAGGAGGTTAACTCAAAGCTAAGGAACATGAAGTACCTTGTTAAAGTATCCATGCTCCAAGTCAATTCTCCCTTTTCCACAAACCTCCATAAGTGTGTAATCTCCTAAACATATGGGTGGTCTACTATAATTCTCCAAGAAAGAAAAAAGAATCTACTAATGAATCCATATGGAGTGTGGCACCTAAATCAATCACGCAAGTATTATGAGAAGAAGTAGTATTTAGGAATAGATGACCCTTACCATTGTCATTTAGTGGCTAGTCTCCCTCCTCTTATTAGAACTATATAGTATGTAATCATCCAAGTGATGTTATTACAGTGTTAATTCCATATCATAAATGGTGGTGGTGATCCATACATTTACATATCATATACCATACATTTTTCATCATCCATGGCACAAATCAATACAAATAAATATACTTATCAATTTAATTTTAATGATTGGCAATTGAAGGAGGGACTTAAACTCTCCATCTAACCATAGACCAGCTATATTATAGTCTTTCTTGCATCTGAGCAGCCCCAAGATAGATTCATAGCCTTAGAAGTTATTTTCTCAAGGGAATTTCACATCGATATTCAATCAAAAATAAAATCATAAGAGTTCACTCTCCACATGGTTTATCAACTAGTCTTTGGTAGTAAGCACCATAATGACTCTCTACATCTCTAAAATTAATCACAAGGATTCACCCAAGGCTTAATTGAAGTATTTCTTAGTTCCACGAGGTTGAATTCATTGGCTTGATATCTTTTCTTCTTTTTCTCTACTACTCAAGCTCTTCCTTTTCTACGCATCCTCCACATGCCCCACTTCCCTTTGTCTCTTCTTCACTTCCCTTATGTTCTTTCGAAAATTCCCCCTATATTCTCTTTTGTGCATTGATTTATTTCCATCACATCCCACCAAGAAAGAGGATAGCATGGGAACTACCCTCTACTTAGAATGCCAATACCAAAACTTCACTACATGTTTTATGCAGACCATTGATTTGTTAGGGTGATATGTAGAATAGGGTTAAATGAGATGCCCTAGGTTTTAACACTTCACAAGAAACCTATCCTTAGATTTTTGAATCTATATCCTCAACTTCAAGTTAGCCGTCAATTACATTTTTACATAATTTACATAAACAAATGTACATAGTGACAATTACATGGGTGAATCAAAAAGGGTTGTTACCTTTGAAGATAAAGGCTAAGGCATAAATAAATTCTCTCTGAAGTAAAATACCCTTCCAGAAGAAGATAAAGGGGATACCAGTAAGGTCCAAACTACACCAAATTTAGAGTAAGAGAAAATACATTACTCCTAAAGCCAATTCACCAAGATTCAACATTGTACAAGGCAAAGTATGCAAAACCAATCCAAGTTTATTGTTTATTGCAAGTTAGTTAACTTCTTCAATGAAATAGGATTCCTTAATTTATCTTCAAGGGGGTATGTAGGTTTATATGACCACTCAAGAGGACTATATACCATGTGTTAAATAGTATGAATCATAGGATTTTAATCTAGTTACATTTCCCAATCACAAAAATTATGTGTGTATGCACAAACCCAAAAAATTATGATATCAATATTGTACTACATAATCATTAGCAAAACCAGATATTCATGTAATTCAAAACATATAAAATAACTCACAACATGTAATATAGACTACAATCATGATTATGGAAGTAAAATACCCAATTCCATCATTTAATATAACTGAAACCCTATAATATGATTGGTTTATCATGAGTGAACTTAAGACAATCAATTATAAACATATAAAATATCATGCAATTAATGAAGTCTATAGTAACCACACAGTTCAAGAATTATTTCATGGGTATTCAAGACCATGCATAAATCAATAACATAACAAGGATAGTCATAGCTCAAAATACAAATACACATAGACCATTATACTTATGAGTGTGTTAGAATAGCTCGAAACTAAAGGAGGGACTTCCACTCTCCACCCAACCATAGGCTAGCTACACTGCAATCTATCTTGCAACTAACCACCCACAAGTTGGATCCATAGTCTGAGGAATGCTTGCATTAGGGATTTTCACACCAATGGCTTGTTTAAACACTTAGGATATGGGGTCCACTATCCAAGTGTTTTATGAATTTCTCTCTAGCAATAAATACCATAGCGACTCACTTAATTATTTGAGTTTAATAATAGGGATCTTTGCAAGGGTTTATATGGCAATGTTTCTCAATCTAAGAGGTTGAATCCATTGTCTAGGTGGCTTATAGTTTCCTTTTCATAGAAATAACCACAGGGGCCTTCAGTCCATTTTCCAAGTAGTTAACATCTCCCCAGCAAGCACCAAAATGGCTTAAATTTCTCTATCTAGGTGTGTAATATCTATACACCAACACCACGATGATTCAGTCATCCACTAAACCTCCCACTAACCACACAAGATTATTAGACATAGTCCAGTGGCATCAAATACAATTTAACATGGATTAACCCCCAAGGTTATAGAGAATAAGCACAATAGTTATCTTGAGCATTGTTAGTTCATCCAATTCATACTCCATGGCTCCACACCATCCAGAATAAACCTTAATTTTGCTTCTATCCTCTAGTAAAATGATAGTTCCCATGTACTAGAAATAGAAAAAAAAAGAGAAAATTTCCACACATGATTAATGATTAGTCCTAAGAAAATTCTTTAGAATAGAGTACAAACAAGCCAAAGGCAAACATGAAAGTCAGAGAGAACCAAGATCAACCTTAAGACCAACCATTGAGAGTCAAACAATGAATTTTTAATCAAATAAACCCAACCATAATCCAAACATGTTTCTCTTATGTTGTGTGTATCTGTAGATAATTTCTTTGTGTCCCTTAGTGCATTAGGAGCATAAAAACATGGCACTTCCATCTATTTTCCTAAAGGGTTGTTTTTGGATATCTATGTAATCCATGAGCAGATAACGCGAATGTGTTGAATTTTGTAGCTATGGCCGATATTCATAATTTATATATTATCCCTTTTAATGAATAAATAATTTGTAAGACATGTTCTTCATGGCATTTTGATTATTATCCCTTGAAATAATTATTATAAGACATGTTATCCATGTCAAAAATAAAAGAGAAATTTTTGAATTTTGAATTTTTGGCTCCAAAATAGTCAAATTGGCCCTCCCTTAGGTAAATTCATCCCTAGTGAAGAGACACACCCATTCGCAAAGGCAGAACATAGATATAGTTTCTAGGTATGCAAGTAATCTCTCTCTCTCTCTCTCTCTCTCTCTCTCTCTCTCTCTCTCTCTAAATGGCGAACCAGTAGAAAATCATCCCTATGGGATGATTATATGGAGTAATAGTTGATATAGAAGGTGTGAGCACGATGGCCAACTTTGAGGTGATAGAGATCGTTGATGATAGTAATCCATACCCCATGCTCCTGGGAATTCACTAGGCCATTGATATGAATGGGATCATGAATTTGAAAAAGAGGACAATGTCATTTGAAAATAAATCGCTTCGGGTTGTAGTACCATTGGACCCTGCAGAAGGGGCACGATATACTGAACCAATCCGTGACTATGAAGAAAGCGATGATGAACTAGATCGAATCTATAAAATAATAGTGTGAGACTAGGATTGGATCAATCCAATGGTAGATGGATAGATTGCATCGAATCGGGAGAGTTCCTACACCTCTGATTCAGATGAAGAGTTGCAGCATTGGCAGAATCATTTGCATGAAGTATCCACGTTGTGATGCAATATGATGATGAAGTCGTTGTGCTTTGTTTCATTGGAGGTAAGGAAATTGCCTTATTATGATGGTTTAACTGATGTGGATAAGTTTTTGGATGCATTTGAGCATGAATTCCCTGAGGATCATCGCTTCCAAGCATTAGATTTGGCACTGCATGCTATGCCCGCATGATGGTGGGGTATGCACAAGGATAGCTATGATGGATGGCTAGATTACAAAAGAATGATGAGGTTACCATTTGGGCATCCTAGCACTAGATTGATTGAGAAATATAGCAGGAAGAATGATCAGTGTGACCACTTAGCAAAATGGACTAAATCTTGGGGAACAGAGCCGCAACCGAGTGAGTATACATATTTTTCCATACTTTGGATAGAATTCCGATGAATTGGTATCTGGAAACGGAACTCCACCATGGCACTATGAGTGGGATATATTGAGGGAAGGGTTCTTATTGACCTTCACCTTCGAGTACAACTTCACAAGCATCGATGAAGCCCTACAGGAGATTAAGGAAATTATCTTCAGAATGCCATAAGAACCTATGGAATGGGTCCAACCAGACTGGAGCACCCAGATGTGTCATACACTGGAATGCTATAATGTGACCACCAAAGAGGAGGATGAAGATCCAAGAAACATTAATATTCCAGAGGCAGAATGGTATTGTGAAGTTGAAGGTCCACAATTAGACAACTCGAACATCACTGTGCCATTGAAGACAAATAAAGTAAATATTGGCACTGAAGTAGAACCAAAGTTTGCAAAGATTGGAGATTATTGTGATGACGCTACTGTGGACAAAGTTTTTGAGTTACTCCGCAAATATCAAGATCTCTTCCCTACCAAGTTTTCGGATTTGAATGGCATAATCGGTGATTTGGGCATTATGTAGATCACTTTGAAGTCGAACGTGAAGCCTATTAAACGGAGGACATATCGTCTTAATCCTAAATACAAGGAAAAGGTTTTCCTAGAGCTGGATAAGATTTTGGAAGTAGGCATCATAGAATCGATTAAGGAATTTGATTGAGTGAACCCGATGGTCATTCAGGAGAAGAAGCAAAAGGGTGAGATAAGGATTTAGGTAGATCTGTGGAAGCTTAATGATTCATGTGTCCATGATCCATTCCCAACGTCTTTTACCGATGAATTATTAGACAACGTAGGAGGGTAGGAGGCCTACTCGTTCACTGATGGGTTTTCAGGGTATCATTAGATTAGATCGCGCCTGAGGATAGGAGAAAAATGACCTTCGTGACAGAGGGGTTGTTTTCAATACACTGTGATGTCGTTTGGACTCAAGAATGTGCTTGCGATATTTTCTTGCGTAGTCATCACAATGTTCAAAGAGTTCATTCATAAGTTCCTGGAAGTATACTTTGATGAATAGACAATGTTTGGATCAGTAAAGCACCATGTAGCAAGTCTATGCCTGATGTTGGATAGATGTCGCAAATACCAGATCACACTGAATTTTAAGAAATACATATTCTGTGTTCCCTTTGGAATCCTGTTGGGTCACATGGTGTGTAAGCAAGGGCTGATGGTGGACCCTGCAAAGATTGCAGTAATTGTGAATTTGGAGGCCCCAATGAATGTTAAGCAACTATGCGCGATGCTGGGACATATGGGATGTTACAAAAAATTTATCAAATCATATGCTCAAATTACCGCACCCATGAAGAAATTGTTGAATAAGGACACAACACTCTGTTGGGATGAAAAATGTCATCAAAACTTAGATGTATTGAAAGAAAAAATGGTCACTTCACTGACCTTTGTATTCCCTAATTAGAAAAAGGAATTTCACATACATGTGGATGCCTCGTTCATTGCATTGGGCATAGTGTTAACGCAAGATGGTGAAGTAGAAATGAGCCATCCTATAGCCTTCGCAAGTAGGAAATTATAAAAGGCCAAAAAGAATTACTCAACAATTGAGCGTGAAGGTTTGACCATGGTGTACGCACTGCAGAAGTTCAAGCATTATTTGTTAGGAGGGAATTTCAAAATGTAAATAGATCATTCTGCCTTGAAATACCTAGTCAATAATCCTATGTTGGGGGCGAAGATCTATAGATGGTTTCTACTATTCTAGGAGTATGCCTTTGAAGTAATTGTGAAGCCAGGGAGGTTAAATGGAAGACCTAACCATCTGTCATAGATCAAAACGTGAAAAATCATGGCACGATCACCACATCAAGCTTCACACATTCAAGGTAAACGATCTTGTCTTGTTATATGATAGTAGGTTCACTAAATTTCTAGGTAAATTTT
Source organism: Pinus taeda (assembly GCA_000404065.3). Taxonomy (NCBI): domain Eukaryota; kingdom Viridiplantae; phylum Streptophyta; class Pinopsida; order Pinales; family Pinaceae; genus Pinus; species Pinus taeda. The sequence goes on from APFE031152829.1 coordinate 136,843, forward strand.
AGATGCATTAGCTTGGGCCATACATTATCAAATAAATTATAGATGGATATGTAGTTCAGCTCACGAAGTTGAATGGAGAACCTTTTCCGAAAAGAGTGAATGGGATAAAATTGAAGTTGTATATAGGGGATCCTTCATAATGACTATATGGTGATAGGATAGTCTTAGTGCCCTAGGCAATTGCAAGGGAGAGAGGGACTATAAACTACATTGCCAAGTTTGGAGGACAACGCAGCAGACCGGCTACGTGGAAACTAACAAAGTTGCAACCTATGAAGCTGCACACAGAAATTTGTGCGATGGTGTCTCGCAGCACAATAGAAAAGTGACCATTGGAGTCATTGTTCATGACTTGACAACCAGAAGACAGTTAAGAGAAGTGGGCTAGTGGAATTTAAGGCAAACTATTTGAAGATCTACCACCAAAATAACATTTATTGTCAAAATTTTGGGAGAACAGTCGGATTTGAATTCAAAACTCCCTATAAATTACACATGCTAGACCATTAAAGAACACTTTGCACTCTTAGAGTTGTTGTTGAAATTCGATGTTTGTTTCCTATGAGTCGAGTCGTTTTGGAAGAATTCTTGGCACACACAAACATTTCTCTTGAAGCCCTTGAGTTTTTTATGGAGAGGATGGTTGCCACCAACCCTACTGAAGCCTTGAGTTCAGAAGCAGCTGTATCTGGTGCTCCAAGATTAGCAGTATCCAGTGTAGAAGCTACGCCTATGGTTCCCATGGTGCCGAGGTCACCCAGGCCAAAACACACCATGGAAAAATACAAACAATCTTCCATGAAAGAGAATCAACCTACATTAAAGGAAAAGTAAAAAAATCTAGTGTAGGTATGCACTTTCCCAAGGAAGCATACCGTAACACAAAAATAGAAGAAAGATAAGCAACCAACAAAAGATAAGCAGGAGGTAGTGAACCTGGAGGCGGAAGAAGTCCAGGGAGAAGAAGACATTGATGCTAAAGGAGTGAAGCCCATAACAAGCCTCCATGATTATATCCCTCTGCAGAAGAGAAAAATGAAGGTCACAAAGGACTTGGATTTTGAAAGTTTACCATATCCACACTCCTGCTACCTGAGCAGGTCTCGTTTGAATGTCCTCGCTCACGCGGATCCCACTATTGAAAATGGAGGATTGGGACCTCGTGGATCATGTTAAGTTCTGACACTTGACGATGGACAAATATATGAGAAGAGTTTATTATGAAGAGATAGGTGTTATAATGTTGGAAACGGAGGAATGGGTCCGCAGTGTCGAGCAACCAGGGTTGCTCAAGTTGCTATGGGCGCCACATTACCACCGTACCCCCATTAACACAATCTATGTGCGTCAGCTGCTCACTTTGGTGAACGATAGGTGTTTATGGCTAGGAGGGCTTATCCCCATCACTGACATGCTAATTCAAAGAATCACGCACCTTCCATATGAAGGTCTAAACCCATCTAAGGAGTTTGGTAGAAAGACGAACGAAAAATACCTCGCTGAAACAGTGAAGAAAGATTACGGTCTCATGAAGAAGCTGTGAGAATATTCTATCCTATCTATCACAGACCCATCATTCCAATTAGCCACCCAAATTTTAACAGAAAAGGTGATGAGGAAACGTCGTGCGGATGAAGTTCTAGCACCATTAATTTCCCTAGCTACACAATGCACAAATGGCATATAGTGTAATTGGTCCAAATACCTCTGTCTGGAGTTCCTAACGAACTGTTGAGAGGCCCAGGATGAAACCAAGTCATTTCACTATGCTTGGCTATTGTTGTCAATTGTGCTTGTTGCATGGGAATTGCCGGAGGATAGCCAATTTCCTCCGCTTGAGGAAGGATTGTCAGAGGTAGCACAATTCGCCTGATTATGGGATGCAAAGGATCCTACACGAGTTACAAAAATGAAGATATTTTGGGTCCTTATGGAATCGAGTCTCCACATGGCCATTAACCAGCATCTGAGGTTGTCCCCAACCTTGTTCATGTATTTGTCATCCTATGTGACATTCAAAGTTGACTTCCACAAAGTGTATATCCAAGTGTGGAAAAATCCACAGCAGAAGTTGCATGACTTGCCATATTTGGTAACGGAAATAGATGTGCAGGAGGTAGCAGTGAGATGGCCTGCAAAGTGGCGCGCCCCATCAGACAACTATCAGAGAGCTCTGTAGCGAGAAAAAGGAAGGAGGCAACTAAGAAGGTTGCACATAACCTAGTTTCATAGAAAAAGAAGGAAGCTGTAGAGAAGGCTTGTGTTGAGAAGGAACACGTTAATAAGGATCAGTTGGACAAAGGCTAGCACAAGTCCTAGAAAGGTGACAAGTCACCTTCGCAAGAAATAGAGACAGAGGAGATTACAAAGCAAGGTGGCAGAGGCCAGGAAGGGCAGTGCACCACCATCATTTTTAAAAGGTGTGACCTGGAGCAACAAGGTGGATCGCGGAAAAAGAAGAAAGCCCAAAAAACACAGGTTAATCCCATGGTGTTAACAGAAAGTGATCTTGATGAGATCGGTGATAGTCAGGGACACCGCAACAAAAGTGTTGTAGAAGTTTGAACAACAGTACATGTAGACATCGGGAGGAGTTCAAAAGGATCTCTTAGATTTTCATCTCCAAGCAACCAATATCAAAGAAGATGTCAAGAAAGCGAGTGGTGCACAAGGCAGTTTGTCACGGGGTAAAAGTATAGTTGTGGAGATGGCCTGGAAGCAGGATGTGAGAGTCTTTCCCTTGCCTCAAGGTTTAGTCTGTGCTAGAAAAAGGAACAACGCGCCCTCCTTAACAAGGTCATAAAAATGGGCATGAACCTTGCCACGATATCACTTAAGTCGCTGCATGCATTACTATAGGGAATTGTCGAAGAGCTTCAAATTAGGGAACAAAGAGCACTCAATATTATCAGTGAAATCAAAGTCAATAATCAACAGCTATTCGCTGAAAAGACGCAAGTTCTAAAGGAGAAGGAGATGCTACAGTGCACAGTTCATGATTGGAGTGAATAGTAGCAAAGGCATGCAAGTCAATGCCTGAACTTCACATCCCAAGGGATGCACATCCAGAAGCAAAGATCAACAAAATGGTCACTGGGGTGTGCGAAGCTAAAGCAGAGGTTGGGTGAGTTTAGTTTGAATTGACCATGAAAGTTTTGTAATATTGTACATGCCTTTTCTTTCTACAAATGTTTTCCCATATTTAAAATATTAAAAAATTTAAAGAGGGTATGTCCTAAAAGAAATACCAAAGGACAAAAAGAATAGCAAAAGTGAAAAAAAGTGAAAAAATATGAACCTGTTGATGCCCCGAAAATCGTTGTATCAACATTGGGGGATAACCACCCGGTGCGGACCTTAATACAGCTCCTTTTCCGTTTGGGATGGTGGCTCCAACTGGATATAATGGGACCAGTTTCCTAATAATGAATAAAAGGGGTGGATGAACGATTGGTTATCTAATCTAATGATAGGCGAATAACTTAATCTATCAGCAAAAATAAAAGAACTACTGCTAATCTTGGGAACTATTATTCTTTGGAAATGTAGCGTTTGATGATCTTTGTCTATTGACAGGCATATAGATGACTCTATCAAATAAACATAGATATTTATTCATTCAAAGATTACTTTATTTAAATAGTTTAACAAAGTGATTAACACAATATTGCTACACTTATCATTTATATCATTGATACATACATGATTAGAAGAAAATCACACTGTAAACATCCAATAGTGGAAGGAATAAAGAATGTTGTTAAAACACATATATATATCCGATAATAGCAAGAGCGATCAAATGGCAATTCATATAAAAAGAATGAGTTCAGACATAGATAATAGTACCATATGAGCTGCTTATCACTCCCAATATCAATCGTTATTTGAAATTCTTCTTCCAAAGCAGAAATACTTTCAAACAAAGAGAGTAGTGCACATTCGCATAAAAGCTTCTTTGTCAAAATCAGAATGATTGGTCCAGTTTTATAAAAGAATATCCCTGAAGTACAATAGTGCAACTTCAGGTTTTAAGTCATATACAAAACTTTACGACCCTTTTTAAATACATGAAAGGGGTCTATAAATACTAAACTAAGCTAACTACCTATGAAACTAAAATCCTACTTCATTGGTATCAATTGATTTTGAATACTCCTTCACAGCAATTGGCAGTCGGTGGCAGAATCATCATTCAGGCTGTTTTGCTTAAACTGAGCTGACATATTCGAAGCATTGGCTCCACTTCGGGTGGTCTGTTGAGGCGAGAATTGAGTTGGGCGGCATAGGTGGCATCCTGAATATCGAGAATGATATACCCGATTGCATCTGTAAGGCATTTGAGGGCGGCTCTCTGGCTGTGCGGTTTGACTAAAAAGAACCAATAGGTGTCCCATGTCAAACTGTTAATTCCTGTGATTAATCTTCCATTCTTCTCTAGTTCTGGATAACATGACTGCTCCAATGTTTTAGCTGCTGTCAATTTACCTGGAGTACATTGAGAGATCATGTTAGACAAGTAAAGAGTATTATTAACCAATTCAACCAAATTACTAGTGGTTTATTTGCATCTTGAAATTGCTCTCTCTGATTTCATTAACTGGGACTACCATTCTGTAAATAATATCTCTTTATGTGATTCTAAAATCTTTGGTAAATTAGCCACCTGTCCCTGATCAGTATCTTGCCATTCAAGAAAATTGGTTGATGTTTCATCGGCTTGATCCAAGTTTGTTCTAGCTTTTTTCGATTTCTCACTTATTGATGTCGTTAAATTGCATAATGGTTCCGCCTGGGCGATTTGTTGACATAAAAGCTTTATCTGAGTTATCAATGCCTTGTTTATCTGTAATACCTCTATTCTAAATTCATCTATCTGTGGAAGTTTCTTTGTTTTCTCTAGCTGGGCTGGTAGTTGAGAATTCTACTCATATTTTGGCTTCAGCATTTGTTCATTCGCTGCTTCTAGTTGTGCCAATGCCTCAAATAGCTCTTTCTGCTTTTGAATTGTGCTGTCATCAATCCTCTGTTTCTCTTCCTGCAGTTGTTTATTCAATTGATTATTTATTTGTTGTTGTATTACCAATTGTCGTTCTACCTGCTCCGCCTTTTGCTGTGTTTCTGATAGTTGTGCTTGCAGTGAAAAGATCTCCTGGTCTTTTGTTTTCAATAAAATGCTTACCTCTGATGCCTTGTCTATTGTTGTTGCGGAACAGGCTCCAGCATATTGTGATAGTTTTTTTAGATCATCAGAGGGGTCAAATTCCTCTTTCCAAAGCACATTTCCCGTCACTGTTTGTTCTGGGAATATGGAAGGTTGATCAGTCCTTCTCCACTTACTTTGTCGTTTTACCACAGCTTTGTGTCTTGGGCTATAGAAGACATCTAAGGGAGGAATTTCTTCTATTTGCAAAATAACCTGATCGGAAGGATCCTTTGGGATTATCTCTACTTCTTTCGAATTGGGTAGGACGTTGGTTTCACCTGGAACCTGTTTTGAAGTTGTCTCCTCTGTATCAGCCTCTTTTGATGTCTCAGCATCTTTAGAGCACTCAAGATTACTGATAATTGAGTTGAATTGCTGCCATTCCTGGAGAAATTTCGGGTCAATCTGAGTATTTACATTCACATTTATGCTGCTTTGTTCCTGCTCTTTCGTCTAGGTTTCCCCTTGTCTTTTCATATGCACTTCTTCCTGTTCCTTTGATGTAACAGGGAGGTTCCTTAGTAAGTCGTTGTTCAGGCTCACTTGATTCTGTTGTTGGGGTTGTTGCGAACAGATCTAGAGGCAGAGTTTGCAACCTCTGTTCTCTAAGTCTGTTGAATTCAACTAATCCGTCATCTTTGTATTCGATTATAGCCAGCGATTTAACTTGGAACATTGACTCGGCTGATGAGAACAGGTCATCAAACTTATCTTCTTTATGTTCAAACTTGGTCAATTTGGCCTGTTCAAGTGCATTATAGGCGACTTTGCGTGGATCAAATCGCCTACTAGGGAGAGTTGCTAGAGTTAATGACTTTATTTTTTCAGATTATTTCTCTGCATGTTTGAAATCATGTAAAGTATAGATACCACATCTCAGGGGAAAAGAGGGCCAGACCTACTTCTTATTTTTCTTTAGAGTTTGTGTAACTCCTTCGAAGATAATCTGATAGGCTATCTCTCTAGCCAGCAGTTTATCAGGTATGTACAAAGGAAGAACGTGAGGTTTGGCTTGACAACCGAAAACTCTTATATAAGTAAACTTTTCCTCTCTGAACCAACTTCCTATTGATGTCAAATTAATCCCTGCTTGGTAGGAAATCTTAGGGGCAGATTTATTAAAGATAGAATAATGAATGGGTAACATAAAGCCGTTGCATATTTGGTATAAATGGGGCTTGTAGTAAGTTTTCCACAACTTCTGATGGATGTGAATGGGCGTGGGGTCTTGCGAAGTCCCCCTCCATCCGATGACAAGAAATTCAGATTTAAAACAAAGGATGTCTAGTATATAAGCATTGTATTAGAATGGGGGAATAAGCCTTTCAGTGACGCGGGATTTGGTTCTAAAATCAAGAACTGCGGTTGCTAGCTTATCAGACAGTATAGTTGCCCAATCCATTATTTCATCATTACATGCCGCTTCCATCAAGGGAACCATTTCTATAGTAAAATTAGCGGAATCGTGCAACCCCACAACCTACACATAATTATCCTAGCATAACAATAAGGAGAGCATAGAGAATCAACCGAGTACTTGCCCAAAGATTCATGCTTGTGTTTTTCTGGATTTTACCTCCATTCCCGAATGGGTTTGGATTCAGTTTCGTTCTCATCTCGGAATTTCTCCAGAAATGCCAAGTTGTACTTCTTCTCTGGCACAGGCAAATGATACATTTGCATCAAATCATCATATTGAAATGAACCGAAGTTCTCCCATCTCTGGTGCTAAAGGTTCTGTCTGTGATTGGGATTTCCTCAATTGCCCATCTCACTACATCCGTATATGGGAGAATTTGTTCCCGAGCTGCTATCCGATGAAGGAAAGAATCGGCTAAGTCCTTTAGAGTATCATCAAATTTTTGAGTGCTATCTGCTGAGGGTCGTACTGCTGTCATGTCTGGTTATTCAGCTTCAATCAAATTATAGGTACTTTGCCAAGTAGTTTTGTCGAGTCCTAGACATGTAGTATCCGATATCAATCCTTTCTTTTTAGTTCCTGGATCAGCGATGAGTTTTCCTGTGGCCGGCGAAGCGGAAGCGATTGTAGTTTTCTTAGAATTCTTCCCCATTTTGCTTGAATTCGTTACATCGGAAGAGTTCTGCACAGGAGTGAAAATGAACGTAATACAGAAAATTGATAGCGCAAACGGAATATGAGCGAGATATATTAATCAATGCATGATGAATGATTAACTTAAAGTGGCCACAGATACAATCTGTGAAAAGATTTTTAGGCTTACTATTTCATTAAATGGCCATTAAAACCCGTCAATCCTTTAAATGCCCATCATATCAATTATTGGGTGAATGATTTGTTTAAGCGTGCCTTGGATGTTTTAGCAGTTGAGCACAGATGAATGATTGTTTGGAAGATAAGGCTTTTAATACGAATTAATCGTAATAACCCTGCTTTAAGATTTCTTTGAAATTCGCGCTTTTGGCTTTATCGCAATCGGGCGTCATGGAAATCTTAAATCGTTACATTTGTTCCATTTGGAATCCCCGATCGCCGATAGCGATATCGCATCGCATCGGGAGTATTAAATGGGCACTTTGAAAAGCATGCATGGTAAATCCCCGATCGCCTATAGCGATATCGCATCACATCAGAGCGAAAGGAATTTTATTATGCCAACTTATTATTGCTGATATCCGATAGCCTATTGCGAGTTGTCGTGTCGGAGAAAATCAATGGATCTTTAAGTTATGCCTCCTTTGTCATTGCGATATGTGATCTTGCGATCGCTTTATCGCAATGATAAAATATTAATCATTTATATATATAAGACCTTTAATTGGTTTATCAAAAAGGTTTTGTAATGTTTTTATTTTATTTTCGGACCTTTTTGAGTAACACTAAGTTGATACCAATTAAAATTAAAAGGGACCCATTTATCATTATAGTTTTGAGAATAATAATCATATGAAATGGGGGGTTGTTGTAGAGCACAACAATTGGCGATTCGCTGGAAGAAATAGTTATCTCTAAAAAGTATGGAAATACTTAAACTTTTTCAAAATAGAAATTTCATCAAAGGGGAAAATTCTAATATAACTAGGTATATATGCATTCCAAATAAAATGAAACTATCTTTGCTAATTCCTTCTCTTGTTTAAAATTAGATACATTCTAAATTTTAAATCGGCCTCTATTGGTTGATAATGATAAAACATAAAACCTTTCCAAATCAACTTTTAGAATTAACTCCTTTGTCATAGGTAGAGCCTCTGCTGCTAGCAAACGTTCATAGTTTCGACAGGGATACCTTTTAACCATGTTATTGTCCATTGTCCCATTCATCTCAGAGTATGATTAACAGAATGAATTCAAAACATGCTTTTCACATTTTGCATTTCTTTTCTACTTTTCTATTATTTTGTATGATAAAAAGCCATTTCCCTGGTTTGGTGGCCAACTGAGTGACAATGCCATTCACTGGTAGTAATTTAACTGAACAAGTTGGCTCATGATGAGACCCCTTGTCTTATAATTAAAGCCATTACCCTGTTTTGGTATGCAATATTGGTAATGTCGGTTAAACTATTTCCCTATGAACATGGTAAGCAGGCTTGTAATAAGACCTCTTATCTTTTATATCCAATATTTTAGAATTACACTCTGAGTAATCACAAGCTTTGGTGAGTGGGATAGACAATTTTCTCCTTAAGAGTAAATGGATAACAAGGTAAGAGTTGAAGATGTTGAAATTGGATTAGTTCCTATTTTGATATTGATAACCTTCTTGTGACCAATTTGAAAACCTAAAATGATTTACAATATTTCTAAACTTTGAGAGGCGTTCACAAAGATTTAAGTGTGGTTTCAGAATGCAATTATATCTAATTTCCTAGAAAGTATCCCTTTTGTTTAAGACTTCTATTATTTTAAAAGTAAATATAACGCTACTTGTTTTGAGCAACTCTTTTATGTACAACAAAGGTCAATGGAAGATACCTCACATCTTTATTTTCTAATGTTCCTACAAACTACAAAATTCTATTAAAAGGAGAAGGGGTTACCTCCTCAATTGAAGAATTTCTTTAAGATAAGGCCATTAACAGGGAGAGAATCTCTCAACCCTAATAAATCTTGTAATATGAAGGTCAAATGGCCTATCTTTTCACATATCTGAAATGGCCTGAGCTACATCTTCTGAAACTTGGTGTGTTTTCCTTTATCTTCATGGGCTTTGTCCCATTTCAGAACTAAATCACCAACTTGAATTTTTTTTGAACCGGATGAGACTGAATCAAAGGATGACTTGATGATTCGCTGATGCTTTGCATGAATAACATTGGCTTTTTCTCTTTCCTCTCTAATTTTAGAATTTGGTCATGTCTAAGTTGTATAGAAGAAGAAGGGATTTCTTCAATAAACTGAACTAGGGCTAGAGAAGGAAGGACAAGATTTGTTGGTAGCACTGCTTCTTTTCCATACACAAGATTAAACGTGGAAGAACCTATGGAAGCCTTTTGCGTTATCCTATCAGCCCATAATGCAAATATTAAGGATTTGTGCCAATTTTTATGATTCTGTTCGA
>APFE031152829.1:153132-185110 GCA_000404065.3 Pinus taeda
CAAGAGCGATCAAATGACAATTCATATAAAAAGAATGAGTTCAGACATAGATAATAGTACCATATGAGCTGCTTATCACTCCCAATATCAATCGCTATTTTAAATTCTTCTTCCAACGCAGAAATACTTTCAAACAAAGACAGTAGTGCACATTCGCATAAAAGCTTCTTTGTCAAAATCAGAATGATTGGTCCAGTTTTATAAAAGAATATTCCTGAAGTACAATAGTGCAACTTCAAGTTTTAAGTCATATACAAAACTTTACGACCCTTTCTAAATACATGAAAGGGTCTATAAATAATAAACTAAGCTAACTACCTATGAAACTGAAATCCTACTTAATTGGTATCAATTGATTTTGAATATCTCCTTCACAGCAATCTGGCAGTCAGCGGCATGAATCATCATTCAGGTTGTTTGCCTTTAAACCTGAGCTGACATATCGCAAGCATTGGCTCCACTTCGGGTGGTCTCTTGAGGCGAGAATTGAGTTGGGCGGCATAGGTGGCATCCTGAATATCAAGAATGATATACTCGATTGCATCTGTAAGGCATTTGAGGGTGGATCTCTGGCTGTGCGGTTGGACTAAAAAGAACCAATAGGTGTCCCATGTCAAACTGTTAATTCTTGCGATTAATTTTCCATTTTTCTCTAGTTCCGGATAACATGACTGCTCCAATGTTTTAGCTGCTGTCAATTTACCTGGAGTACATTGAGAGATCATGTTAGACAAGTAAAGAGTATTATTAACCAATTCAACCAAATTACTAGTAGTTGATTTGCATCTTGAAATTGCTCTCTCTGCTTTCATTAACTGGGACTGCCATTCTGTAAATAATATCTCTTTATGCGTTTCTAAAATCTTTGGTAAATTAGCCGCCTGTCCCTGATCGGTATCTTGCCATTCAAGAAAATTGGTTAATGTTTCATTGGCTTGATCCAAGTTTGTTCTAGCTTTTTCTGATTTCTCACTTATTGATGTTGTTAAATCGCATAATGGTTTCGCTTGGGCGATTTGTTGACATAAAAGCTTTATCTGAGTTATCAATGCCTTGTTTACCTGTAATGCCTCTATTCTGAATTCATCTATCTGTGGAAGTTTCTTTGTTTTCTCTAGCTGGGTTGATAGTTGAGCAATCTTCTCATCTTTTGACTTCAGCATTTGTTCATTCTCTGCTTCTAGTTGTGCCAATGCCTCAGACAACTCTTTCTGCTTTTGAACTGCGCTGTCATCAATCCTCTGTTTCTCTTCCTGCAGTTGTTTAGTCAATTGATTATTTATTTTTTGTTGTATTACCAATTGTCATTCTGCCTACTTCGCCTTTTTTTGTGCTTCTGATAGTTGCGCTTGCAGTGAAAATATCTCCTGGCCTTTTGTTTTCAATAAAATGCTTACCTCTGATGCCTTGTCTATTGTTGCTGTCAAACAGGCTCCAGCATATTGTGATAGTTTTGTCAGATCATCAGAGGGGTGAAATTCCTCTTTCCAAAGCACATTGCTTGTCACTATTTGTTCAGGGAATAGGAAAGGTTGATCAGTCCTTCTCCTCTTCCTCTGTTGTTTTACCACAGCTTTGTGTCTTGGGCTATAGAAGACATCTAAGGGAGGAATTTCTTCTATTTGCAAAATAACCTGATCGAAAGGATCCTTTGGGATTATCTCTACGTCTTTCAAACTAGGTAGGACGTTGGTTTCACCTGGAACCTGTTTTGAAGTTGTCTCCTCTGTATCATCCTCTTTTGATGTCTCGACATCTTTAGAGCACTCAAGATTACTGATAATTGAGTTGAATTGCTGCCATTCCTGGAGCAATTTCGGGTCAATTTGAGTATTTACATTCACATTTATGCTGCTTTGTTCCTGCTCTTTCGTCTAGGTTTCCCCTTGTCTTTTCATATGCACTTCTTCCTGTTCCTTTGATGTAACAGGAGGTTCCTTAGTAAGTCGATGTTCAAGCTCACTTGATTCTGTTGTTGGCGTTGTTGCTAACAGATCTAGAGGCTGAGTTTGCAACCTCTGTTCTCTAAGTCTGTTGAATTCAACTAATCTGTCATCTTTGTATTCGATTATAGCCAACGATTTAACTTGGAACATTGACTCGGTTGATGAGAACAGGTCATCAAACTTATCTTCTTTATGTTCAAACTTGGTCAATTTGGCCTGTTCAAGTGCATTATAGGCGACTTTGCGTGGATCAAATCACCTACTAGGGAGAGTTGCTAGAGTTAATGACTTTATTTTTTCATATTCTTTCTCTGCATGTTTGAAATCATGTAAAGTATAGATACCACATCTCAGGGGAAAAGAGGGCCAGACCTGCTTCTTATTTTTCTTTAGAGTTTGTGTAACTCCTTCGGAGATAATCTGATAGGCTATCTCTCTAGCCAGCAGTTTATCAGGTATGTACAAAGGAAGAACGTGAGGTTTGGCTTGACTGCCGAAAATTCTTATATAAGTAAATTTTTCCTCTCTGAACCAACTTCCTATTGATGTCAAATCAATCCCTGCTTGGTAGGAAATCTTAGGGGCGGGTTTATTAAAGATAGAATAATGAATGGGTAACATAAAGTCGTTGCATATTTGGTATAAATGGTGCTTGTAGTAAGTTTTCCACAACTTATGATGGTATATGTGAATGGGCATGGGGTCTTGCGAAGTCCAACTCCATTCGAGCACAGGAAATTCAGAGTTAAAGCACAGGATGTCTAGTATATAAGAACTATAGTAGAATGGGGGAATAAGCCTTTCAGTGACGCGGGATTTGGTTCTAAAATCAAGAACTGCGGTTGCTAGCTTATCAGACAGTATAGTTTCCCAATCCATTATTTCATCATTACATGTCGCTTCCATCAAGGGAACCATTTCTATAGTAAAATTAGCGAAATCGTGCAACCCCCACAACCTACACATCATTATCCCAGCATAACAATAAGGAGAGCATAGAGAATCAATCGAGTACTTACCCAAAGATTCATGCTTGTGTTTTGTCGGATTTTGCCTCCATTCCTGAATGGGTTGGGATTCAGTTTCGTTCTTATCTCAGAATTTCTCCAGAAATGCCAAGTTGTACTTCTTCTCTGGCACAGGTAAATGATACATTTGCCTCAAATCATTAGATTGAGATGAACCGAAGATTCTCCCATCTCTGGTGCTAAAGGTTCTGTCTGTGATTTGGATTTCCTCAATTGCCCATCTCACTACATCCGTATATGGGAGAATTTGTTGCCCAGCTGCTATCCGATGAAGGAAAGAGTCGGCTAAGTCCTTTAGAGTAGCATCAGATTTTCGAGTGCTATAAGTTGAGGCTCATACTACTGTCATCTCTGGTTCTTCGGCTTCAATCAAGTTATAGGTACTTTGCCAAATAATTTTGCCGAGTCCTAGACATGTAGTATCTGATATCAATCCTTTCTTTTTAGTTCCTGGATCAGCGATGAGTTGTCCTGTGGCCAGCGAAGCAGAAGCGACTGTAGTTTTCTTAGACTTCTTCCCCATTCTGCTTGAATTCGTTACTTCGGAAGAGTTCTGCATAGGAGTGAAAATGAACGTAATACAAAAAATTGATAGCGCAAACCGAATATGAGCGAGATATATTGATCAATGCATGATGAATGTTTAACTTAAAGTGGCCACAGATACAATCTGTGAAAATATTTTTAGGCTTACTATTTCATTAAATGGCCGTTAAAACCTGTCAATCCTTTAAATGCCCATCATATCGATTATTGGCCGAATGATTTGTTTAAGCGTGCCTTGGATGTTTTGGCGATTGAGCACAGATGAATGACTGTTTGGAAGATAAGGCTTTTAATACAAATTAATCGTAATAACCCTGCTTTAAGATTTCTTTGAAATTCGCACTTTTGGCTTTATCGCAATCGGGCGTCGGGGAAATCTTAAATCGTTACATTGGTTCCATTTCGAATCCCCGATCGTTGATAGCGATATCACATCGCATCGGGAGTATTAACTGGGCACTTTGAAAAGCATGCATGGTAAATCCCCGATCACCGATAGCGATATCGCATAGCATCGGAGCGAAAGGAATTTTATTATGCCAGCTTATTATTGCCGATATCCGATAGCCTATTGCGAGTTGTCACGTCGGAGAAAATAAATGGGTCTTTAAGTTATGCCTCCTTTGTCATTGCGATATGCGAATGCTTTATCGCAATGATAAAAGATTAATCATTTATATATATAAGACCTTTAATTGGTTTATCAAAAAGGTTTTGTAATGTTTTTATTTTATTTTCGGACCTTTTTGAGTAACACTAAGTTGATACCAATTAAAATTAAAAGGGACCCATTTATCATTATAGTTTTGAGAATAATAATGATATGAAATGGGGGGTTGTTGTAGAGCACAACAGAACCCCAACAAAAATAGATCATAAAAGTGTGCAAGTCCAAGTGCCACTACTTTTTAATTTACTGTGCAAAATAATGGTTGTGTGCAGCTTGCAATAAATGCCACAACCCATCATAGTCAAAATAGTTTAATCAATCTTGACTAGTTCATGCTTTAAATTTCATGTTTATAGTTAGAGAATAAAGATATAGCCAAACTATTTAATCTTGACAGATCAGTAGTTAGGAAGATATACGATTAGAATTAGATAGTTTTTTTGACAAAATAAAAAGGAAAGAAAGGGTTTGCTAGCTTAAATGCACCCAATAAAGTGAAAAAAAAGTTAGGGTAAGTAAAGGGTAGGTAGAAGAGAGGTTGTAGAAGTACAAGGTTGTTAAATAATAAGCACACTTATCATGCTTAACCATATGTTTTAGTGTGCAGGAGCAGTTATGAGAGTAAAAGGATGTTTACAAGCTTATTTGATTAACTTGCCCTCATTTCATTTCACCCCCACTACATACTTAGCAATTTAACCGTGATCCCTTAGTTTCATACATTTACCTAGAAAATTACCCTCCAAAACTTATTTCCCAACCCAAAACCCCTTTTCCCTAGTGTGAAACCCATTCCCCTTGAAAAAATACCCTTTCCCCTCATTTTAACCTTTTCTCATTAATTTCAACCCCTTTCCCTCGACATTTCCCTTTAAAAATCATCCCCCCTTGTTAATTTCCTTTGTCCCTTGTAAACCCACTAAAACCCCTTATCCTAAGTTTGAATAGTGTATTGGGCCCCATTAAAAAAAAACCCTCCCCGATAACCTTTTAACTTATATCCCTAGTGTATTTATTCTCGGGTCCCTAATTTTATTAACCCATCGCAATATGTTAAATCTTGCTCATATACTAATATTAACATTTAACTCTAATTATTTAATTCCCCTTATACATGTATCCCATATTAAAGTAATTCCCACATATATATTAATCCCAAACCCATATAATACAAACCCGCATATATTAAACTATATTAATATATATCCTGACCCCACCTTCATTATATCAAACTACTCTTTCGTACCCAACCCCACGTCAAGGTTAACACCCCACCATATTCGTTGTGCGATAGCCGTCCGATCACTCACCCTCAGATCTGACAGTGCACATCCATATTGCTCGCATCCCCTCTCTGATATTTACCCACCCGAGAGCACGCGAGATTCACTGTTTTGCTCAAGCCCCTTTTGGCTACGTAGCAGCTGCAGGGGAACTCGCGTGCTCTCGGGGAAACATCACCCCACTGCAAAAAGTAGTATGATGGCCCTCGAAACCACTTCCCCACCAAAAACTGAAACCACTCACTAATCAATTATTGAATTTTGTGCTAAATTTGACCATTACTCATTAAAAGGCTGAAAACACCCATTTTTTACTGTTTTCACTCATTTTCACAGTGAAAGCTGCCTAAGCCTTCGTGCGCCACCCTAAGCATCTGCAACTGAATTTGACCCCTGATTACCTTCTGAACACGCTCCAGACTCTGCCCACAAACATCTCAGTTCAATAAATCCATTCATTGTCTTCCCCATAGACCTATGCTTTATTAATGATTGTTTCATGTTGCAGGTGATTAGAAGGCCAAGAGATTGGACAAACAAGTTTTGATACTAGTCACAAAACTTGTTTGCTCAAGATTCTCAGTAAATATATTCAAAGGCTTCATTGAGTAGGAGTTTTGTGTACAAAGAAGAAAATCAAGTTTAATATAGCAGCAGAGTAGAAGGAAACAATTTATAGAATAATTGTTAAAATAGAGATGAAATCATTTTCATCAACACAACAAATGATTCTTACAAACTACTCTCCAAGAAACATTTTTTTCTACATGTGTCTTTTAGTAAAAATCATTTTTACTAAAAACACAAAAGCATGAAAGAGTGAGTAAGATTTACAGTAAAAGTTCAAACTAAACAGAACATCTAGCATGAAGACCAAACAACAAAGAAGATTAAAAGTCAAAATATCAAAGATTAAAATCCAGCAAAACCTAAATAATAGGGATAGAAAATAGTAGCTCAATAGCTAACTCTACCTTCTTGCATGAAGATATCTCTTTTTCCCATAATAAATCCTAAAACAGTTTAGGATATTTTGTAATAGTTTTTGTATAAATACTTCATAAATTGAAGTATTAAGGGGGGATTTCTGAATATTGTTATAGCTAACTGATCTACTACCTAAGGGTTATTGTACTAATTTCCAGTTGATAGATAGGACAAGTTATAAAAAAACTTATTTACAGGATTCATGTGTTCAGCTATCTCAGTGAAGTACAAATTTCATCTTGTTTATGTTCTTTTCTTAGTATTCCATAAACTCATATGTATTCTAAATTTGAATGTTATAATAGGGATGTTACTACAGAAATTGTTTAAGTGCACTCTGCTTTTACTGTTATACATTTCTATGTTTTCTTCTGAACTCCAAAGTAGGGAATTCTTCATTGCTCCCTAGTTTCGATTGACCTATTTCACTTTCTTCATTGTCTAGTTTAAGGAACCCTTAGCTGCTCCTTAATACTGATTGGAAATCATTTCACCATCGAACCATTGAGCTTTGATATTGCTCAACTATCTTGCCCTGTAACATTTTCTTTATGGTTTGTTGTTGTTCTGTTTTCAAAGCCTGATTGACTCCATAGCCCAATGGAAAAATAGACATTCATATATTCATCTAAGTAAGTGATCCCACCACCCAAATTCAAATCAAAACCAAATCAAGCTTACATAACTAGCCTAAAATCATTTTAATTAAAACAAAGTTAAATCTTAAAGAGAGAGCCCTCTCTGAGCATTAGGAAGGCTAGATCCTAGTCTCAAAAGTAGGTTTGTGCTTACCTCAGTGATTTCTTTCTTTAACGTTGAGAAATTACTAAGTGCTAACATAGTGGCGACCATACTGGGGACATTTTCTTCAAAAAGATTATACAAAGATCGGATCTGATCTATGATGGTGGACAATGAACAGACACACAAAGGTTAAAATCATCCACCTGGCGACTCCAACTCCAAATCAATTTCACAATCAACACTCCACTGGAGGAATGAACTTGAAAGAACAATATGGTAATATCAGGCTTCTAACTTTGTTTGTTATCCAAGACATCATGTTCTTTCTCATCAAGAAGGTTTTTCATCGTATATTGTATTTTAGAGAATATCTTAGATTAATTTTTTACTATTTTCCTTTGAATACTGTAAATATAAATTGTCCTTATCCATTTGAGCAACTTTCTTATAAATCTTACGATGATCATTTTTTGATTGAGAAGCCTCAAACAATCAAGACTAATCTTAATATCCCTATACGTATTCTTATACTTTGTAAAGTTCCTGATAGATATAAGCCCCTCATGTTACCTCCTATACTCCATGATTTCCCTAATAACTATTACAAATATCTCCCAAGTTTTGATGGAGAGAATTGTATCACTGCCCAAAAACATATTCAAGGCTTCGAGAATGATCTGGACTTATTTGGGATTAATGAAGATGATGTAAAGTAAAGAGTTGGTTCAAGAATCTACCTATGGCAAGCATCTCAAATTTTCAACAGTTTGCCAAATTTTTCCTTGACAGGTGGATAATTAGAGTCAATCTTTTTGTGATCATAGAAGAATATAATCAGTTAAAAAGACAACCAAATGAAACAATACAATAATTTTCTGACAGATTTAATCAAATCTATTATTCAATGCTATCAAATATAAGACCTGCTCCTAATTCAACTCTCTTGCATTATCCAAAAGCATTTGATCCAGAAATAGAATTTCAGCTAAGAGAAAGAAACCCAGCAACTCTTGAACAGATGTAAAATATTGCAGTAAATGTAGAGGTTAATTTGCAAATCAGAACAGAAAAGTTGAAAGCAAAAGCAGAGAATAACAACATTGTAGAGGTAAAATTCGACATTTTGGTAAGAAAAATAGAGGAAATGATACAGAAGATCACCATGCAAGATAAATTTTTTGTGCAAGATCACCTTGACACATTTATTTCATAAAAAGAAGAGGTTGATAGCTATGAACAAATTCCTGGTAATTCCAACTACCGTAGATCAGAAAATGTGGAAGAGGAATCTACTAATTTAATGTGTATGTTTGATGACATTCCTTCTTTTAATGATTTGCCTAAGTATGATCAGTATGATGATAATTATGTTCTTCGAACTCAAGCTAGCTTTACAAAGCAATCACAAACTAGTTTGGAGGATGAGGAAATTTAGTTTTAGCAAATTAAATATAGTGACCAGCCTATACATATCAGATATGAAAATGAGAAAGGAAGTGTAGGAAATTTGGAAATAAGTGAAGGTTCTTTGCCTCTTTGTTTTGCTTCATTTCAGTTCATCAGAGAAAAATTTACAGCAATCAAAAATCAGTGGTCTTTAGGTATTTATATTGATAACAAACAAAACAATAAAAATCTTAATCAGGATTCTTTGGTTTCATAATTACAGTTATCAAATTTCATTGAAACACCTTATCAAATGACACAGGAAAGTTCTATACCACTATGTTTTGAATCATTTTAGTTTTTAAAGGAAATGTGGTATAAAATATCTAAAGAAAAGGATAAGTAGCTTGTAGAAATCTATGAAGTTCCATTCAAACCTATATGCAATAAGTTGCAATAATCCTTTCAATCTTTTTATGATCCAATAGCTAATATATTTGATAATGAATGCAATCAAAATTTTTCTCCATTAACTAACTATAAGATTAGGATCAAGATGATAAAAGTTTCATCAGTCCAACATTTCAATCATTAGAAATATCATCACAAAGTTTATCTGAAAATCTGGAGGAGGATAAAGATAAAAATGAGATTTCATTTTCATGGCATGGGGGCCATCCAGAAAAATTGTATACTTTCTTAAATGATTTGAACAATAGTGTATATATTTTGGAAGATCCTTTTGTACACTTTTTAGAGTCAACAAAGGAAATCAAGTATTTCCTTATCTTCTCATTTGTTTACAAGGTTATACTGGGTTGTAGAACTTTAGTTTTAATCACAAAAAAGCACAAGCAACAAAATACATCAAAGTATATAATTCTTGAATGGTTGCATTGGTTGTTTCTTTTTACCTAACCAGCAGTTGGACAATTGATTAGAGTAAGTAGGTAAGATTTTAGTTTGAATAAATTCAATTTTTCAGCAGCAAGTTTATTTCAAATCAGATTTCAGTTTGCAAAAAAGGTTATGAATTTAGTTCAAGGTTTTCAGTCACGGAGATTATACAACAAAGAATGTGCAAGCTTGGGATCACCTAATGGATCAGGCCACTAGTCGATGGTGTTCTTGACATATCACAAGGAGATGTCATCCCCATGTGCAACCACTGTTAGGGTCCTATAATAATAGGATTCATAATTTTGAATTAACCATGTAAGTTTTGTAATATTGTACATATATTTTATTTCTGCAAATGTTTTCTAAAATTATTAAAAAATGGAAAGAGGGTATGTCGTCAAAGAAATATCAAAGGACAAAAAGAATAACAAAAGTGAAAAAATATGAACCCAAAATGAAACAAATCATGAAAGTGTGCAAGTCCAAGTGCCACTGCATTTTACTTTACTGTGCAAAATAATGGTTGTGTGCAGCTTGCCATAAATGCCACAACCCATGATAGCCAAAATAGCTTAATCTTGACTAGTTCATGCTTTAAATTTCATGTTTATAGTTAAGGAATAAAGATCTAACCAAACTGTTTAATCTTGGCAGATCGGTACTTAGGTGGAGAAATAAAATGTGCTAAACAGCTTAATCTGAGCCATTAGAAGATATAAGGTTAGAATTAGATATTTTGTTTGACAAAAGAAAAAGGAAAGAAAGGGTCTTCTAGCTTAAATGCACCCAATAAAGTGAAGAAAAATGTTAGGATAAGTAAAGGGTAGGTAGAAGAAAGGTTGCAGAATTACAAGGTTGTTAAAGCATAAGCACACTTATCATGCTTAACCATATGTTTTAGTGTGCATGAGCATTTATGAGAGTAAAATGATGCTTACAAGCTTATCTGATTAACTTCCCCTCATTTCATTTCATCCCCACTACATACATACCAATTTAACCCTTACCCCTTGGTTTCATACATTTCCCTAGAAAATTACCCTCCAAAACTCATTTCCCAACCCAAAACCCCTTTTCCCTAGTGTGAAACACATTCCCCTTGAAAGAATACCCTTTCCCCTCATTTTAACCTTTTTTCATTAATTTCAACCCTTTTCCCTAGACATTTCCCTTTAAAACTCATCCCCCCTTGTTAATTTCCTTTTTCCCTTGTAAACCACTAAAACCCCTTATCCTAAGTTTTAATAGTGTATCAGGCCCCATTCAAAAAAAAAACCCTCCCCGATACCCTTTTAACTTATATCCGTAGTGTATTTATTCCTAGGTCTCGCATTTTATTAACCCATCGCAATATGTTAAATCTCACTCATATACTAATATTAACATTTAACTCTAATTATTATATTCCTCTTATACATGTATCTCGTATTAAAATAATTCCCGCATATATATTAATCCCAAACCCATATAATACAAACCCACATATATTAAACTATATTAATATATATCCTAACCCCACCTCCATGATATCAAACTACTCTTTCGTACCTGACCCCACGTCAAGCTTAACACCCCACCATATTCATCGTGTGATTTCCCTCCGATCACTCACCCCCAGATTTGACAATGCACATCCATATCACAATCATCCCCTCTCCGATCTTTACGTGCTCGAGAGCATGTGAGATTGACAGTTTTTCTCAGGCCCCTTTGGGCTACATGGCAACTCCAGGTGAACTCGCGTGCTCTCGAGGAAATACTACCCGATTGCCAAAAGTGGTACAATGGCCCATGAAACCACCTCCCCACCAAAAACTAAAACTACTCATTTTTCACTTATCGAATTCCGTGCCAAATTTGACCGTTACCCATTAAAAGGCTGAAAACGCCCATTTTTTACTCTTTTCACTCATTTTCACAGTGAAAGCTGCCTAAGCCTTCCTGCACCACCCTAAGCATTTGCAACCGAATTTTACCCCTGATTACCTTCCGAACATGCTCTAGAATCCATCCACAGACATATCAGTTCAATAAATCCATTCATTGCCTTCCCCGTAGACCTATGCTTTATTAACAATTGTTTCATTTTGCAGGTGATTAGAAGGCCAAGGGATTAGACAAACAATTTTTTATACTACTCACAAAACCTGTTTGCTCTGGATTCTTAGGAAATTTATTCAAAGGCTTCATTAAGTAGGAATTTTGTGTACAAAGAAGAAAATCAAGTTTAATACAACATCAGAGCAGAAGGAAGCAATTTACACAGTAATTGTTAAAACAGAGATGAAATCATTTTCATCAGCATAGCAAAAGATTCTTACAAACTACTCTCCAAGAAACATTTTGTATTCTACATGTGTCTTTTAGTAAAAATATTTTTTACTAAAAACACAGAAGCATGAAAGAGTGAGTGAGATTTACAGTAAAAGGTCAAACTAAATAGAACATCTAGTGTGAAGACCAAACAACAAAGTAGATTAAAAGGCAAAAGATCAAAGATTAAAAGCCATCAAAACCTAAATAATAGGGATAGTAAATAGCAATTCAATAGTTGTCTCTATCTTCCTGCATGAAGATATTTCTTTTTCCCAGAATAAATCCTAAAATAGTTTAGGATATTTTGTAATAGTTTTTACATAAATACTTCATAAATTGAAGTATTAAGGGGGGGTGGTTTCTGAATATTGTTATAGCTGACTGATCTACTACCTAAGGATTATTGTACCAATTTCTAGTTGACAGATAGGACAAGTTATAAAGAAACGTCTTTACAGGATTCAAGTGTTGAGTTATCTCAGTGAAGTACAAATTTCATCTTGTTTATGTTCTTTTTCTAAGTATTCCATAAACTCATATGTGTTCTAAATTTGAATGTTATAACAGGGATGTTACTGCAAAAAAAATTGAAGTACATTGCTTTTACTGTTATACATTTCTATGTTTTCTTCTAATCTCCAGAGTAGGGAATTCTTCATTGCTCCCTACTTTCGATTGACCTCTTTCACTTTCCTCATTGTCTAGTTTAAGGAATCCTTAATTGCTCCCTGATCCCAATTAGAAATCATTTCACCATCCAGCCTTTGAGATCTGATATTGCTTAGCTATCTTTCCCTGTAACATTTTCTTTATGGTTTTTTGTTATTCTATTTTCAAAGCCTGATTGACTCCATAGCCCAATGGAAAAATAGACATTCATCCATTCATCTAAGTGAGTGATCCCACCACCCAAATCCAAATCAAAACCAAATCAAGCTTACATAACTAGCCTAAAATCATTTTAACTAAAACAAAGTTAAATCTTAAAGAGAGACCCCTCTTTGCACATTAGGAAGGCTAGATCCTAGTCTCAAAAGTAGGTTTGTGGTTACCTTGATGATTTCTTTCTTTAACCTTGAGAAATTACTGAGTGCTAACAACCTGAATTATGGTAAATGATTTGATGTTGTTGGATTACCATGTGTCATAATTGTGACCCAATTATGTTGATGATGTGTTATAACCTTTTCTTAGATAAATTTCTTCACAAGAACATTTGTCTATTCATTATGAATATCTCCCTATCTAAGAGTGAGTGTTGAATTTTGTAGTTATAGTCAGACTTCGTAATTTATGTTTTAGCCCTTGTAATGAATAAATAATTTGTAAGACATGTTCTTCATATCATTTTGATTATTTAACCCTTGAAATAATTATTGTAAGACATGTTCTTCATATCAAAATTAAAAGAGTAAATTTTGAATTTTTTGCTCCAAACTAGTCAAGTTGGCCCTCCCTCAAGTCAAGCCTTCTCTAGTGAATAGAAAAAACCATTCAAAAAGGAATAACAATATATTAAGGCATATGACCTCCTTTACAAAGGTGTTATTCAACCTCACACACGAGAAATATAGTTCTCTCTCTCTCTCTCTCTCTCTCTCTCTCTCTCTCTCTCACACACACACACACACACACACATTTCTCTCTCTAGATCTCGCACATGTGAATTTTGGATAACAGTTTCTAGGAAACCAAATTTTAGCACTAAAATTGTAGGGTAAAGTTGCAGGGATGAGTTGCAGGGCCATGTTGCAGGGTATTTTAAGGGATTTACTTGAGATTTTTGGACCAATTTTGACCATAATATTTGTCATCCAGTTTAACCTCGTAGTTGACTAGCTGCATTAGATGTATCTCTTATTGAACTAAAGAATTTTTCTAAGAAGAAGGTTGTTGGTTTTATCCCCCTAGTGGGCTTCCCCATGGTAAATCTTGTGTTCTCTTTGTGCATTGTGATCTCTACTATATTTGTGGTTTATGGTTAAATTTATAAACTCTAATTTCTTAATGATAAACTCGAATTTTTAAAATAAGATATTTATCATTAGAAGTAATTATGAGTATTTAAAAAATATTGTGCTTATATCTATTGCACCTAAAAACTCAGCATAATGGGCACTACCCAAATCTGATATTCATGATTTTTGTCATCAAAATCTAGTTCTTCCCCAATTGCATCACAATAAATTTGTCAGGTAGTGTCTTTCCTGAATTTTCAAGTGGCTTCCAACATTAAATTTGGCTAGGTATGGCTTTTCAAAACATGCACGTAAGAAGGAAGCTTCCCTCGTAATAAGGATCCATAGGTTATCCTTCCTTCAGTTGTTTTAATTAATTTTAAATAGAAAATGTTTAATCAATGTATCATCCAGCCAAGGCTATTCACACTAGTATTGTAGTCACCTTTAACATTACAAACAAAGTAGTGGTGAAATAGAGGATGTTAGTTTTTCTATATTTACCTTTCCATCGCCTCTAGAGTTGTTCTTCAACTTGTCCCATATTTCTTTAGTTGTCATGCAATGCATGACTTTAATGAATTCTAATTCAAAAAATCCAATTAGGATTTCATTCATTGCTTTAGCATTATAAGAAAACTAGAGTTTATCTTCTATATCAACAAACACATATATTTGTGTATCCATTAAACATTGCAACCCAGACATTTGCACTAATGGACATTAGGTAAGTTCTCATTCTTACTTACCAAAATACATAATTTGTTCCAGTGAAAAAAAGGAGCTTTGTTAGTGAGATTTCCATCCTATATAACTATGATATATATCTAGATTTACCTTCAAATCGTTAGAACACTATTGAAGGAACTGAATCTGATACCAATTCTTAGATACCAAAATAATATTGAGGGGGAGAAGAGGGTTGAATTAGTATTATGTAAATTTTAACAATTATTTAGACATCCAAAAAAAATCAATAACATAATATAGTATCAATCACATAATATGTTAACATGGAAACTAATAAAAGGATAAAACCACAATACTTCTTGATTTTTATAGTAAACACAAGCACCAACTTTAGATTGCAACATATTTTGTAGACACCAACCTACAAGAGGTGCCAACCCCATTTCTTTGCAAGAACCTACTTGCTAGAAGCACCCATTTCCACTAGTTGCAGGAACCAACCTATGGAGGAACCAACCTCCTAATATTTTCAAACACCAAAGAAAAGTATGATCCCCTACTTTCAAAGCTCCCACTTGCTCAGTCACTTTGATCCCTCTTTCATTAATTTCCAAATGCATACTAGTGACTCCTCTTACACAAAATCATATATATAACATAGTTAAATTATTGTAATCAACATATACTCATACACACACACACACACACCACCGTATGTTTAACCTGTTTCAACATCTATACCCTGCAAAACTCAACAGTTACATGTTCAACACTCATGTCAAATAGGCTTGATGATCAATTACAATTATCATACCACAACTCATCTCCCTCTTGTTCTTTTTACTGACTATTATGATCATACATTTGAGCCATGTTTATATGTTGTCTCATGGAATAGTACAAACTATCTCAACATCTCCCAGGAAGGAGATCAACTCCTTTGTATCCTTTGTAGTACCTCTCGCTATTGTTCACAAAATTATTTTTTCATCTTAATAGACTTAACTTCCTATTCAAGTGCTTTCCTATGATTTTATAATTTTTCCCATTTATTTATGATGGGTATCAAGCCATGGTATTTACCCATGCAAATCCTTTCTTGAATGTATCAAAAAACCTTTGAATTCATCAATGGAACTGGAGTTCTTAATCTCCTTTACTTTCAACACTTTCCTCATATGACTACATGTTGTACCAAGGCATAATCCTTTAAATATAGTATCAATAATCTAGTTATTTTCCTTTGTGGCTATACCTCACGACAAATAGATCACAGATTCCTTGATTTCTCTTTCAATTTTCCCTTAGCACTAGGTGTTGGTCCCTTGGCTCCTCATGACCTACAGTCAGAACCATGGCATTAAGACATCCTTCTCTCCAATGTATTTGGTATATGGGGATACAGTCTAAATTTTAATCGCTTGACTCAGTTCACCACCAGATGGGAAGATAGGCGGATGACTCTTTGAGCAAAGTGAAACCATGACATGTTGGAACCTCAGCCAAATCCTTGTGTCCTGGTCTAAATATCTATCATATGAGATGTTTGTTAGCCCACAAACTTGTTGCACCTTTGGATCACTAGATTCCTAGATGGCCTTTTACCTCCAGACTCTTCAAATATAGTAAAATGTGATAATAATTTAACACAACTAATCCTTATAAATAAAATTCCCAACACAAATCTTGATTTTCCCATATCATCTATTATGTCACTTCCACATCATCTGATATTCCATCTACCTACCACATATCATGCCATGTCACTGCCACACCACTGCCATGTGTCACTCAAAAAGGGGCCACTTGGGCACCCAAAAACTCCAAAATACCTACCACATGTCATGACCATAGAGTTCCGTGTCATCATACATGCCATGTCACTACCACCTAGTGCCACCTAAATACCACTTGCACTACAATTTGGATGCCACTTATCCTGCTACATCATTCTCTGTCACTTTTTTAGGGGGTCCACTACCTGTCTAGGAAAATCAATGTCTGTCCCATCTCATATGTGTTCTTAAGAAACCTACAAATCCTTAGATGCCTAGATATCCTCAATGTAGTTGGATTTCAACAAAAACTAAATTAATCTACCATCCACCCATCCATCCTATCATTTGAATAAAAGCATCTTGCATGTCTCAAACCTTGGATTACTAGATACTTTTCAAATGCCAAGAAATCTTATTTTCGTATGCAATCATGCCTAGACTCCATCACTTTAAACACATGTTTTTGTTAATTCCTAGGGATTTAGTGTATGTTCCATATACCATTGGAAATCCCTCTAACAAGGATATCTAACCAAGAAATTTCATGCTCTTTTGAGCAAGGTAATTTTCGACAAAATTCCTTTAAATATAGGCTATTAGGCTACATATCCAACACTTGGAAAACAAACTAGACTATCAACACTCTATAAGTAACCAAGACATTAATGACATTCTAAGCGTAGCACACTACTAATAGACTCAACAAACTCCCCCTAACTACCAACACACTTAATATTTGGATATGTAATTAGATTACACATCCAATAACTACCCACTCTACATACTTTTTAGTAGGTTTACACTATGAAGAAACTCATGTTTTCACATATTTTCATTTTTTCTTGGTGTGGTTCTACTCAAAAGTATACAAAGTCAATACTGATTCATGTGGAATATAATTCTTCATCCAATGAGTGCACACACTTGAAATTTGAGTAACCCTATAAGGAGATACAACAAAAACATGATTAAGGTAATTTTCTTCTTTTTCCTCCAAAAATATTTATCCCTAGGGATGACATCATCATCTTGAATCATATTGGTTCTTTTAAAATTGATTTTGTTTGTAAATTTTTCAATATGAGGCTCAATTTTTACCTCAAAATTACCCTAATGAATATAGTGATGCAAACAAGTTCCATATTCAAGGGGAACAATGGCTAATGACTATCACTTTACTAATATAGAATAAGGCTCTTAGCCCCCCACCCAAAAAAACATATTTTTTAATATTTTATATCTTCTTCATATTTTTGCAATTATAAAAAAGAAAAAAATATACTTGATTTTGTCTTTTTCATATTTTCATCAACACAAAAAGGAGATAGAGTATGCTCATTAGAGAAAACAAGTGTCTCAATGGAAATACAACTATGTATTAAGTGCATGGATTAAACCCATACAAATCTAATATAGGAAAGGTACTAGGAAAGTGACATCCACTCACAATAGTTTTCTCCATGGATAAAGGTCACGGAATGTAGGAAAATTAATTCAAACGAAAAAACTCAAGAGTGACTACGATGGTAGAAAGTGAGATCATAGAAAATAATAGCATAGCATTATGCACCAAAAAATTAGTATAAATATGCATATGTAACCATTAAGTAATATAAATTATGACAAGAATCCCTTCATGAAATCACTAAGAGAAAATACTAAGAGATAAGAATCAAACTCAACTTTTAGTCATGGTAGGGATAAATGTAGGTTATTTGGCCTATGAATGGTGATAGAATGGGAACCAAATGGAAAATGGATTGTTAACTAGGGTGTTCATGAAGGGTATTCACTACCACACATGTTACAATGTGAAAATACAAAAATATAATGTCACAACCTAACGAGTTTGAAACTAGGGCATTGTAATGAGACAAGTGATAGTTAATAATGAATATCTAGAGGTAGGGAAAACCATATCATTTTATGATAGTTTATAAAATGTACCTAATGGTTCAATGTATGTCATTATAAAAAATGGCAACAAAATGTCATGAATTCTTGAAAAGACCAGCTAGGAACACTAAATCTTAGGTTAAATTGCATAGTAAAACCTCATTAAAAATTAACCATGCATAAATCAGAAGTAGTGAAAAGGAACTAATGCAATCCAAGCATGAAAATGTATATCTGAGATATTTCAGTAACACAATTCCATTTCATGTAGACTAATTATGAATGGGACCATGTGCTTGACTTTTTTATTTTATAATTTTTTTGGGATATTTGGACATTATGTATTTTATATGCATATGGTTTGGCTCTTAATTATGACTTCAAATGATGTTAGTATAAATTCATTTGTTTATGTATATGCATTTTTTTGTTAACACTTAATTTATTGTAACAAATGCCAACGTAGCTACCAAACTAACATAAATACCTCCTAGACTCACCATCGGTGTGCTTGTGACATGGGATAAGAGGATCCTATTGACATATGCAAATGAAGCACCAAATGTAATAAGATTTGAATCAAATAAATCCATGTGGAAAAATAAAAATTTCTCACATCACACACCTATGTACAAAGGACTAAGCATCATAATAATTTATCCAAAGTAGAGCCCATTACTAGGTTTAGATGAAGGATTCCTACCATCATTGGTGAACTCATGCACCATTTTCAACATCACATGACACAAAATGGTCAGTCCAAACCACACAGAATCAAATTTCCATCTTCCTAAAACATCATGTTCACAAAATTTATGAACTATACCCAATTCACTATTAGGAACTACACAAGCACAACCATAGTGAGAAATATTAGAAGCTATTGTAGCTTGTTGACTCACATCAAGAGCATTAAAATTCATGAGACACTTGTATTTGGTATGAATAGCATTAGATAATGTTGTTCCAAATTTTGAAAAAGAAATCTAAAAGTAAAAGTTCTCAAGACTCAACATTCCACCAGATGACCCAATAAATGCCCCATGTCTTGAATTAATATTTTATCGTCAACCACCAACTATTCCATTTTAGAAAGAAAAATGGTTGATTCACATATTCCCATGGGTTATCAGACATAGATATGGCTTTTAGAATGGGATTATATTAATGTAGCTCAACATAAAGTAAATAATAAGTAGGAGAGTTGATCTCCCAAGAAGGTTAAGTGCACTAATCATTTTCCATATTAGGATGGATTTTCTACTGAGCATCAATTGAGGCCAACTAGATCACATAATAAATTGTTGGGACCATGTCCCAAGAAGGAAAATATTAGAATAAAAATATTCTTCTCAAAAGAAACTAAAATATAAGGATATGATGCCCATAATACACTTTTTGTGGGGTAGATTCCACGTGAATACAAGGAACATAAAATTGGGTATCATGGTCTAAAATTAGATAAAGATGGATATTACTATATTTAATATTATCTATAGTTACAATGCTTCTATTGAGAGAAAATACATCGCTTGAAAAGTGTAGACTCAACACTATTCATATCATATACATAATCATGCCTAACAGTCATATTGAAGTCTAATGAGCCATTTACCACTATCATATTGATTAGGGATTTCTTCCCACCTAAACTAATAGGAAACTAAGGAAGAATCACTAAATATTCACTAATTCTTCTCTCAAAATCGAATAATTAACTTGTAGCCAACACAAGATTTGGAGATCCCATAGCTTGTAAAGTTGATAAGGGTAAAATTCTTGTGGAGGCTCCTTGATCTACTATATATTGGTAAATATTATATGAATAAACTTCAACCCTTATTCGAAAGGGTGTATAAAATTGAAGGTGAGACTCAATATGGCCATTCCAATCAAAATAAACACTCTGAGAACTTGGAGGGAGAATTCTTGGGTTGAGGAGGATGCCCCATTGTTTAGAAGGTTCTAAACTAGTAATTAATAAAACATGGTCAATAAACACATCACTTTCTCAAAAAGAGAGTGGGACTGATTGAAAATTGCATTTGTTTAGAAAATTCATCGATGGTTAGTTGAATAGATTGCTCATAATCCAAAGGTATTTTAAGAGTAGAAGAACCTTCAAACATGGATCACACTCTTTTTACATTTGGAATACTAGGAAACATATGAGTAAGGTGATATGTCTTGAAAACTATAAAAGGGAAGTTACTTATGCTTGTGTATTATTTAGCTAGATTTCTTAGCAATACCAATGACCTCAACATGACATGCATTTGTTATTTTCTCACTGTGACTTGCAATGATTGGTTTCTTGTTTCTAGTATAACTTATAATGATTGGTGACATGTCTCCAACATGACTTATAATGGTTGATGGTTTGTCTCTAGCATTACTTGTAGCAACTAGTGACTTATTGCAACTATCAGTTGCAGTGATTAATGACATCTCATTGTCATGACTTGCAGTAGATGGTGAATTCTCCCTTTTTCTTTGCTTCTTCCTATTATTCTTTCTCTTTCTATTCCTTTCATAATTTTATTTATTAGGAGCTATACTTTCACCATAAGAGCTAGAATGAGGAGCAATCGATTTCATTGGAAATGAATTTTCAAGAGCAATCAAACAATCATAGTGGAAGATAACCAAACTAATATCTCCATAGTTAGTCTAATAATATTTGATATGGCCATAAGAGGGGAAACCAAAATTTCCAAATAAAGGTATGGATGGTTATGGATTTATCTTGGATCTAACTACATACATAAAGTCAATGCCAAGAGATGAGAAGAGGAATGCATACCTTGTATTCAATGATTATTCTATAATTATGATTTTATTGAAACTATGAAGATCCCTACTCGTAGAAACCTCCTTTACATATCTCACTTGGGAAGAATAAATGAAACAATATTCCATATCATAAAAATGGTAGGATGGCATACCTTACCTAAAATGATTATTTCTCAAGTGTTGATTCCCAACACCCCACTCACTCAAGATGGAAATATACATCTCCTTGGTTTCTCTCCAGTAGAATATGTGATATGTATTGGATAATTATATTATTTTCCATCCATATTGATTATTTTAGTGTGGAAAAAGTAGAGGAAACATATTACAAGGCCATTTTTACCAATGGGTCCCAGTTTCGCAAAGTATGGTTCAAAGCATTTTGTAGGAAATTTGAGGCATTAAACAGTTTTTTTATGGTCCAAAAATTATCACTTGTGTTATACCCACTAGAACTGTTCTAAACTCAAGTACATTTTGAACAATACAATAAATACATCAAACTAAGTCCATATGCAAAATTTTTGCCTCATGAAAGTTGACCTTCCTATTTTTTCCTCTCTCATTCGAGATGATGCCACATTAGCCCCATTACTCATGGAAAATGGGCTAGGCATGTGGTGACTATAAAGAAGATTCTAGATGGGTCTGGTCTTAATTCTCATTAAGGGTTGAATGCATCAATCTAACCCTTGGTTGGATATGGGATTGTGCTATAGTTATGCCACTAGGAAGAAAAGGGGTTATGTTTTATATGTTTGCATTTTTTTTCATATTAGAGAAAAGTAGCTAAGTGTGGATAAAGAGAGAACATAATATAGGGGTTTTGTGTCCTCTAGAATCTCATGAACCATATGTCTTAGGAAATTCCACAAAGAGTGCTTTCTTCTTTGTATTTGCATCATTTCAACTCCATAGAAAAGAGGGCAGAGCAAACCCACCTTCAAGTTGGGTTTTCTCCCATAAGGATTTCCCAAAGCATATATATGTTGGTGTTCATTGTCATTTGTGAGTAATTTTTTTTACATATTCTCTATTTTTTTTACATTATCAATTGCATGCATAAACAATAAAAATATTATTAGAAAATCTAAAATCTAAAGGAAATTAGTGCTTCATAGTTTTAATTTGAGCCTATTTTCATAAATCTGATGTGATGAATTGTCCATTGGAATGTCCACTAAAATTTACAGATTAATATGTCTATGGCTCTAACATGCTAGATAAAATGTGTAGCATTAGGTGCTCAAATGTCCCAACATGACCTGTTTTATAGGAATATAGAGAAGGCTAAGAAATATATTCAAAGAATAGGAACACGGTGAAAATAGGTTATGTATAGGTTCTAGAATTCATCATGCATCATGGCCAATCCATCTGTTGTTGATTTCCTCAAAATTATTTGAATCTAGAAGATCCCAAGAGTGTCTATGGGTTTCTAAGGAAACTCGTGGGCGCCCATAGCTTGAGTATGAGAAATGCATAATGGCTACCCTTTTAGCTAGGAAAGGCATGACGAAGCTCAAAAGTAATGTTTTTGGAGCAACTTTATAGGTTTATCTCATGATTTCATCAAATTTTTGTTAGCGGTTCCTCTTTAAGGTCTAAGGTGACAAATACATGTGTAACATTATGTCAAGTCTCTTTGTAACAACATTATGCTAACTTTCCACATATGTACATTCATAATTATGTCATGATTAATAACAATGTTGACTCTTACATTAATAGTGAAAATTAACAAGTTCTGTTAACCAATTATTGGTAATGATGATATTTGTGATATCACTATCAATTTCATTAAAATAAAGATTAGATATTATTCTCACTTCCTCACTACATATACCCTTAATGATTAAAAGGACATAAATATGAAAGTGGAAAAGAAAATTGAAAATAATAGATATTAATAATTTTGTAAAAGCAAGAAAAAATGACATAAAATATGTTTAAACTCTTGATAATTATTGGCCTCTGCTCATTGATTTGCTCATTGATTTGAACATTAAATCAGATATAAACTTAATTTTATAAAAAATAAAATAAAAATGATTATAAAATACTGTTAGTAGATTCTCCTATTTGATAAAACTAAATTCTGTTATTCTATGATGATTAATAACTATATTATTTTAACTATTATTACCTATTCTAGCCATAAAACTATTTCAGCCTCTTTATTTTTCTTTCCAGGAATTCATTTTTCCATTCAGTTTTTGATGTGCACTTCAAAGCCATGTGGACTTTTAATAATTTGCACCTAACATTAAATAAGCTTCTTTAAAGCATATGCAACTTTGAATTGCTAGTCTATGTTGAAGTATAAGAACAGTAAATTGTTTTTACAACTGAATACTTCTTTCTCGATATTTATTTACGAATAAGGTTCTTTAAAGAACATGCAACTTTGAAATAGCTAGTAAAGAGCAGTAAATTGTGTTTTTACAAGTGAATACTTCTTTCTCGATATTTATTTACAAATAGTGTCTTTTAATTATTTTACAAGTAGAGTAAGTGGAGTATCTTATATAATAAGGCCTCCATAATTACAAATAAAAAGAAGTTATTCCAAATAAATAGAAGTTATGAACAAAGGTTAGCTAATCTCAAAATTTGTTACCAAACTTCGTTCATCACCCCCTTTTCAACTATTTTAATAACTCTGGACGAGTACAAATTAAAATATGTTCAATCCAATATTACATAATAAAAGGAATTAGAATATTGGATAAAAGGATTGAATCTTTATTCAAAATTATAAGGCTATTTCATCATCTCTTATGGATAAAAAGATTTAATCTTTATTCAAAATTATAAGTTATTTCATATTTTTTTAATTATTTAGATTATTTTTAATCAACACACATTAAAATATTTTAAAAAAATAATGTTTGTGGTATTTTATTTAAACATGTTTTGATAGTTATATGCTTATAATTAATGTATATGCAATGTTGTTAAAGGAGGCATATAGCGATATTTTGTTTGTATTTAATGAATGATAAATGGTGAAGCATCACTGGTATAGATTTATGAACTTGTTTGATTAATACTTGATTTAATCATTATATCAGCGGCTACAGGAAAAGGTTGTGGCATATGTAATGATGGATTATGTTTACAGTTATGGTAGACAATAAGTTACTGGTTTATGCAGGTTGAAGGAATGGGATAATCCATTGATGGGAAGAATTAGGCCATATAGACATAATACAACAGTTTGTGGGTAAATTATGACATGATGATTGTAATAGCTTATAACGAGTTATGTTGTTTTTGAGATGATATTCTTTGTAATATTTTATGACAATGGTCAAGGGATAGACTCCCTTATAATGATTGAGTGGGGTGAAGACCCTCACAGGCTTTTAATAATAGAATTAAATGTTTTCTAGTTTTCACCCTATGAGGTTTTCATGGTATATGAGTCTCCAATGATGTGATTGTCTATGGTCATTCGTATGATGTTGATTTCTTGCATGACCTAACATTTGCATTATCATGTACGTGATTATAGTTAAAGGAATCATGAAAATTATACATCAGAAAATAGAAAGTATTTAATGGTTAATAAAAAAATCTAAAATAGTAATTTAGAAAATTACATATTAGCAAATGTTGTAAAACAATTCTAGCTCCATACATTTTTATACAAGCCAAATATTCAGTAAAATAAAAAATAACAATAACTAAAACAAAAAATACTATTAAAAAATATAAATAGGAAAATTAAACTTATTGTAAAAAATGCAATTCAAAAAAAAAATTACAATAAAGAAACAATAAACACTGAGAGCCAAGTCTTCCGCACTAGTGGAGCATGCGGAGAAGACCAAACATCATGTTTGTATTGAGGAGACCCAGGTTATTGCTAAGATTGCATAGTTCCATCACCGTAAATTTAGGGTAGCCCTTGAGATCGAAAAAAAAAACCAAGCAATCTCATTAGAGATGATGGTTGGAAGATCAACAGTTGTTGGATCCCTGCCCTCTCTTCCTAGTAGTTTCCTCCCCTCCCTCTATTAATGACTTGTTCTTGAATTCTATAATTTACCCCTTATTATCCTTTAACCTGCTTTCTTAATCCTTAATTCTTTGATTTTTTAATCTCCCTCAATTTATGTTCCTTATATTCAAGATATGGTCATTTTCCTCACTGTTTAAATAATTTAAATTATAAAGTTTAACATATTTTATTAATTAAGCTAACTAAACCATTAATAATAAACTATTATTATAACATTATTCTTATATAATAACACTATTTGATTAATTAATATTACCTTATTCTAAATCCTTACATTTACTAATATCCCTAGATCTATTAATATTGGAATAATAATATAACTAATAATAGGGAATAATAATTTGTTATATTAGTAACTCAAATATTATTCTAGTTAATATTAAATCCATAACTACAAAGAATTAAATTTATCTGAATATTTTTATTAATTAGTTAACCAAACCCATTAATAATTTACTATTTACAATTTATTATAATCTTACATTCTTACTGAAATCCTAGAATCTGATTAATATTAGACTAATAATCATAACTGAATAATATATTAATATTATATTTAATATTAAATCCTTACACACTAATCTATTAATGTTTTACTAATTAATTTATATTAAATAGTTACCCTAGCCATTAATAGTAAGAATAATTCTATTATAATAATATAATATTAATATTATTCAATTACTAATAATACAAGTTAACAATTTTATCATATTCCCTAGATTTTTGACTCATAATTGGTTAACTTTTTACTTAAAATAAAAATTAAAATAATATTCTTTTTAACATAATAAGATTATTTTAATTAAATAGTCAAATATAGCCATTTCTCGGTCAATTATAGCCATTTTCCCAGTTCAGTCTAATATAGTCATTTTTCAGTCAAACCTAGCCATTGGAAGGTCTTCTCTCCCTATTTAATATGTAACCATGATTTGATTTTTCAACTTGTCCTTGCGATGAACCACACTCGTTGGTTCAAAACGCATCGACAAATTATTATCATGTGATTTACACTGAAATACTTTTCGTAATTTTAATATGGATCACAAAACCCTCAATTTAACAATTGAATCCCTGCACAAAAAATCCATTGCATCTAAGGTTCATCAATTTGAATGGGCACGCTTGTAGGTTTCGAAGTTGAAGTCAGATCTGGCATTTCTTAAAAGATGCAAAGATGGCTCCATCATCCCGGTCTTCGCCCAGATTAATCATCGCCTCCATACTCCTCAAAACCGTCTGGTTTTTCTAAAGGCCAATTTAGCATTATTGAGATATGAGATCAATAAGGTCAAAAGATCCTTGGATCTGCTCTCTCGAAATCTTCTAAGGTCGTATTTGGAACTTTCGGGCTTGATTTTCGCCGCCCTTTGGGCTAGGATTGATGCATGTTCAACATTGAAATCCATGCATTTGGAAGACATTAGGAGGCAAAAACAAGCTACGAAATTTCATAATTTGGCTTAAATATTTTTGGTGGTTGTCGACCCTCTCGAGTTCATGGAAGGTTGCTCCCATAGCAAGCTTTCAGTTGATCAGAAATCAACTCTCCGAACTTGGGCTTACTTTGGCGCATCTGATCTTTCGGACTTTTCCTCCCCGCAGTCGGTTAAAGGGAACTCGCTGAATTCTAAAGTAGAGGCTAGCTCCTTTGGCCCCCTCAATCCTCTCCAAATTGTATCGAGTTTATATAGAGACACTGTGGTCCCTGTCTTACCTTCAACGGACTCACTCATTCATATTGCACAATCCAGCACGTCCTCAAACCTGATGGACAGTCTTTCCTCCATTGAGCCAACCTTGGGGTTTCTATAGTGTTCGTCTCCTCGGGTTATCTAGAGCCATCTCTTAATGATAAGTTGTTGTATTGTCCACTTGATCCAATCATTGGATTTCATTTCTCTTCTTCATCTCGCAGTTGCGAAACTCTAGCAAGTCCATCACCAGCAATTGAGTGGAACCCTGTATAGCCCAACCCCATCACTGGATTCCACTGCAATTCTATGTGCAATAGGGTTGGTATCATGCTGAAATCCTTAGGTTATCCAGATTCGCATTTTGATAAGCTACTGCCTGATCCATGCTATGAATTATGTTGCAGCAGTGAAACTCCATCGAGTACACCATCGGCTAGTTAGTGTAACCCTGATGAGCTCAACCCCTTTGCTGGATTTCGCTGCAATTCATCTCGCAGCAATACAACTCCCATTGTTTTATCACAATCAATAAAGTGTACCCCTCTCCCTTTTGATCGGTGTATGAACCTCTCCAAGCCCGTTAGCCTACTCTTAGCCTCACCGAAACCTAATCTTAACCTTTCTCCATTCGCAGGTGTAATAAGCCCCTTCTGCCTTCGTGGTGAGGGCACAAATCTACACCACAATGTGAATCTTAATAAACAGGAGATAGGTTTATTATACAACTGTGATAATAATAATATTAATTTATTGCATATTAATAATAATAATAATGCTAATATTAATAAACCGAAGATAGGTTTATTATGCAATAATAATAATAATAATAATAATAAATAATTTATTGCGTATTAATGGTAATAATAATACATCTCTTAACAATAAGAATAGTAATTTATCGATTATCAACAATTGTAATAATTTAAAGTATAATAACAGTTTTGCCAAAAATAGTGATTTTAAGAATGGTAATAACATTATTCTTCCCCCACCCTCTCGTAATAATAAAGTTATCAATTTGTCTAGTTTCTCCCTTCCCCCTTCTATTTTTAAGCTTTTGGGCAAAGGTTTAAATTTTGCCCTGGCCCCTAAAAAATCCCTGTTGATGACATTATTTGTGACATGCAATTCGGAATTAGAGGTTTACCTGATAATATTAAGGACACCATTAGAGAGGATTGTGTTGTTGTCCTTAGGAAGGAAAAGCCCCCTCGTAACAACCTCAACAAAGAAAAATCTGTTGCCCTCAGATCCTTAAACCAGAACAAAGACATCGTTGTTCTAAAAGCCGACAAAGGAGGGGCTGTTGTCATCCTTGACAAAGAGGATTACCATAAGAAGATGTTTGATCATCTTTATAATAGTGGAAGCTATAAAAAGCTTCCCAAGAACCCTCTAAAGAAGATTTCTAAGACTGTGGCTCTTGCCATCAAGTCCAGTAGCTCAGTGAGTTCCCTTTGCCATAAACTCATCGAGAACAGTCCCATTACTCCAAGGACCTATGGGCTTCCAAAGATTCATAAGGAGGAGGCTCCCCTAAGGCCCATTGTCAATACCATTGGTGGTCCTACCTACCTTTTGGCTAAGTTCCTTGCCTTGAAGCTTAAACCCTTAGTTGGTCGTACGTAGTCTTTCATCAAAGACTCTGCATCCTTTGTGGAAGAACTCAAGAGCATAAAACTTGACGCTGGGGAAATTCTTGTTAGTTTTGATGTAGTCTCCCTTTACACTTGCATCCCGATAAAGGAGGTTATGGAGGTGATCAACCGCCTCACGGATCCTGATACCGCTCGGTTAGTTGAGATTTGTCTCACTTCCACCTTTTTTAGTTTTGAGGGTGTGTTCTTTGAGAAAACCTGTGGGGTTGCCATGGGCTCACCCCTGTCCCCAGTTGCTGTTAATCTTTTTATGGAATATTTTGAATCCAAGGCTTTGGCCTCGACCTATCTCCTACCCAAGCTCGAGAAAGGATATGTAGATGACACTAATGTCATCTGGTCTCATGGTCAAGAGGAGCTAGATCTCTTCTTCAATCATCTCAATAATCAATCCCTCGCCATTAAGTTCACCATGGAACAAGAAGTAGATGGTTGTCTCCCTTTCCTTAATATTCCTATTTCAAATAATATGGACGATTCCCTCTCCCTCCTGGTGTTTCGGAAGAAAACACATACTGAGCAGTATCTTCATGCCAATTCCCATCATTTCCCAGCTCAAAAGTTGGGCGTTCTCAACACCCTTGCTGCTTGTGCCTTAAGGATCTCTAATGAAAAGAGCTTCAAGAAGAGAAATCACACCTCCTTAATGTCTTTGTTGAGAATGGTTATAGTAGACACCTTGGTCAAAAGGCTTTTCTTAAAGCCTCCAAAAATGCAGTAGCTAAAAAAGAATCTAGAGATAGAATCCCAGGGGTCCATCTACCTTATGTCCAAGGGAACACTGATAAGATTGCTAGGATTCTTAAGAAACATAATGTCCCCTTGACCTTTAGACCCCTTAACACCATCCGTAAATCCCTCCCATCTATGAAGGATCATGTCAACCCTAAGGACATGAAGGGTGTCTATATTATTCCTTGTTCCTGTGGGACCCCCTTACATTGGTGAGACTGGATGCTCTATTAATCAAAGAATTAATGAGCATGCAGATGACTTAAAACGTGGGAGAACCAAGTCTTCCGCACTAGCGGAGCATGCAGAGAAGACCAAACATCATGTTTGTATTGAGGAGGCCCAAGTTATTGTTAAGATTGTGCAGTTCCATCACTATAAATTTAGGGAAGCCCTTGAGATTGAGAAAAGGCCAAGGAATCTCAATAGAGATGATGGTTGGAAGCTCAACAGTCACTGGATCTCTGCCCTCTCTTCCTAGTAATTTCTTCTCCTCCCTCTATTAATGACTTGTTCTAGAATTCTATGATTTACCCCTTATTATCCTTTAACTTGCTTTCCTTATCCTTAATTCTTTGATTTTTTAATCTCCCTCAATTTATGTTCCTTATATTCAAGATATGGTCCTTTTCCTGACTGTCTAAATGATTTAAATTATTAGTTTAAGATATTTTATTAATTAGTTAACCAAACCATTAATAATAATACTATTATTATAACATTATTATAATATAATAACACTATTTTATTAATTAATATTACTTTATTCTAAATCCTTACATTTACTAATATCCCTAGATCTATTAATATTGGAATAATAATATAACTAATAATATATTAATATTATATATTTTAATATTAAATCCTTACACACTAATCTATTAATGTTTTACTAATTAATTTATATTAAATAGTTACCCTAGCCATTAATAGTAAGAATAATTCTATTATAATAATATAATATTAATATTATTCAATTACTAATAATACAAGTTAACAATTTTATCATATTCCCTAGATTTTTGACTCATAATTGGTTAACTTTTTACTTAAAATAAAAATTAAAATAAGATTATTTTTAACATAATAATATTATTTTAATTAAATAGTCAAATATAGTTGTTTCTGGGTCAACTATAGTCGTTTGCACGGTCTAGTCTAATATAGCTATTTTTCAGTCAAACCTAGCCATTGGAAGGTCTACTCTCCCTATTTAATATGTAGCCATGATCTGATTCTTCAACTTGTCCTGACAATGAACCACACTTGCTGGTTCGAAACACATCGACAAATGTATTATCATGTGATTTGCACTGAAAAACTTTTCGTAAAAGATGTGTAACTCCTCAACCATGAGGAATTGGGAGACGTAACACCCACCATTAGAATCAACATAATGAGGAGAATCAAATGACAATGATCCTGACCACAAAGAAGTTGATCTTCCTTGTCATTTTTGTCATCAAAAGTGGGGCTTCTTTTGGTTGCTTCTTGGGTTGACATCAATGACAAACATTGTTAAAAAATCTCCCCCTTTGACATCAATGGAAAAGGGTGACTCCCCCTAACAAGATACCTTCTTCTATCTTCCTATAACATGCCTTTCTGCTCTTGTCTTGATGGAATGCATATCAATGTGAACCTGATAAAATCCCAAGCTTCTATCAAAGATACTCAAAGGTCTCTTGAGGTATAGGTTTGGTGAATATGTCAATTATTTTCTCCTTTATGCCATTGTATTCTAGCTTGATATTCTTTTTTATAACCTCCTCCCGAAGAAAATGACATTTAATAAGAATTTGTTTTGTCTTTGAGTGCATGACTGGATTCTTGGAGAGACTTATGGTGTTGGTGTTGTCACAAAACGTTGGAATTGGTTCATAAAATTTCACTTAGAGATCCTACAAAGATTGTTTCATCCAGAGAACCTAAGTACAACATGTAGTTGTTGTGATATATTTGTCTTTTATTGTGGAGAAAGAGACTAAAGACTTCTTCTTGCTCTACCATGATACGAGACAATTATGCAAGTAAATGGCTACTTGATTGGTACTTTTACGATTATTAATGTTATGTACCTAACCTACATCTGTATAAGTTGTGATAGTTAGATCACTTCCTTTCACATACCATAGTCCAAATATCTTGTTCCTTTAAGGTATTGAAAGATCCTTTTCGCTGTAACAACATGTGATTATTTTGATGTTGTTTGGAAACGTGATACCTATCCAACTACCTGTGTAACATATGGTCTCAAGTGCAGAGTCGGTGGATTCCACCACTGTTCGCTTTAGTTCATGGGCCTACTCCATTGTGTAGACATGCCAAGGCTTCACCACCTCGGACTTTTGTGATCTCGTTTCCTCATTTTTTTCCTTCAGTAATTCAGGATGGAACCTCCACGCTCTTTCTTTCTGTTGCAACTACAAATGGAGGAGGGGCAAACAGAACATGTTTTCTGACAAGCTAGTTTTATGAGTTTTCCAAATTTTTTGGCTTGCATGGAACGA
The DNA here is from genome assembly GCA_000404065.3 of Pinus taeda. Lineage (NCBI taxonomy): Eukaryota > Viridiplantae > Streptophyta > Pinopsida > Pinales > Pinaceae > Pinus > Pinus taeda. Next base: position 184,681 of record APFE031152829.1, read on the forward strand.
ACTAGGTGAGAAAGAGATAGTGGTGGCTTGTTGGTTTATCTCATGAACAACCTCTTTTGAAGCAGCTATTGGTCTCGCAGTAAGTGTTGAGGGAAATGCTCCCCTAGGGCTTTTGGTTTGAAACCCTAGCAGCCTAAAAGTTGTCTATAAAGAGAAACACACATTCACACAGCCATTATGCTATTATAAGCAAATTCTATAGTAAGAGGGGCGTACCTTAGGTCCTACGTTTGAGAAGGTCCTTTAGGGTCCAAACCCTTCTTCAAGTTCCTTTCGCTCCTTTGTCCTGCAAAACAACCAATTCCAAAGAACACAACAGTATATGGACAAAAACTTATAAAGAAATCATCTTCATGTTATAAAGGAAGGTAGTTAGTTATGAACTTTAAACAACCATTCACATATGAATTCCAACATGAATATCATAAAC
>APFE031152832.1:0-10950 GCA_000404065.3 Pinus taeda
GTACAAAATGATCTCTAAGATCATTGCTAACCAGTTGAAAGTTACCCTATAGAAACATGTTGCATCGGAACAATTCAGGTTTCTTAAAAATCATCAAATCTAGGATGCCATGGCCATTGCCCAGGAATGTTTACATTCTATCAAAATGAAGAAAAAAGATGCTTTATTATTGAAACTGGACCTTCACAAGGCATATGATTGTGTTGATCGGGAGTTTCTGCGTTTGGTGCTTCGTAAGATTGGCCTCTCTAGATTGGTGATTGAGTGGATGATGGCTTGTATAACTACTGCAAACTTTGGTGTCTTAACCAATGGGTACCTTCATGCTTTTTGAAGGCATCTCAAGGCTCGCTCTCTCCACTGTTGTTTTTACTTGTCATTGAAGGCATGGGTAGAATGGTTTCGACGCACACTCCCGTGGGTCATTCTCGGCTATGGGGATTAATACGAACATTTTTATTACCCATCTCATTTTTGTGGATGATGTCCTCATATTTGAGAATATTTCTATTATGGAATGACATGTATTGCAAAAGATCATATTCAATTTTGGTGATGCCACGGGTCTATACATGACAAAAGCTAAATCTCAGTTGATTTCTTCGTCTCGAGCGGAGGCCAATGTTTTGGAGACAACGAGATTATTTGACGCTGAGAAGGTTTCATTGTGCGAAGGGTTTAAGTATCTTAGTTTCTCCCTTACACCTAATAATTATGGCATTAAAGATTGGGTTTGGCCAACCAGAAAATTTGAGCATAGGTTGTTATCATGGTCACACGAGTGGCTTACAATTGGTGGAAGGTTGATTATGGTGTAGGCAGTTTTGCAGAGTATTGCAGTATACTAGTTGCATCTATATTTGATGCCCAAATACATCATCGAGAGGATTAAATCCATTATGTCTAAGTTCATTTGGGCTTGTACTAAAGATGGTTACAAAATTCAACTTGTTTGACTGGAGGATATCACCTCAAGTAAGGAGGATGGGGGTTAGGGAATCATGGATATTGGAAAATCCAGTTGGGTTTTATCAATCAAGAGTTTGTGGTGTTCTTTAAATCGTGTTGGTATTTGGAAACGAATCATTAAGGACAAGTATCTGAAAAACCAGTCTTTGGTAACTTGGATTAAGGATGGGGTCGGTGTCCCAGGCGCTATCTCATATATTTGGCGGCACGGGATGAAAATTAAACAATGGCTCTTGGGGAACTTAAAATGGCATATTGGGTCTATTTTCGGGGTGGATACCGGTCTAGATCCCATCTATGGTTTTGTTGGTGAATATACATTACCTTCCCCACTCATTCAACATCTTCACAATCTCGATATTTATTACATTAACCAATTGCAGGTCCCAACCAACCCTTTTATATTGCATCCTATATGGCCTGGTTTGTGGGACCTTGGCTTATTTGGTACACTGGCTATGGCTTGGGACATATATGTGTACAATCTTAATACGAATGAGATATTTTTAAGTGATCGTGAGGATATTTATTCGTGGGATGGAAATACATTACCGGGACAAGTATCAGTCGAGGAAGCATATTTGCACATCACATCGACTTCTCTTGTTCCTATGTCTAAAAGATGGTTCAAAAAGGTAGGAAGTTGGAACATTCCATTAAAGCTCAGATGATTTGGCTGGTTAGCTTGGCATAACAAGATATTCACTTGGGACAATCTTTGTCGAGGGGGGATTCTGTGGTCCTGTCAGATGTACCTTGCGCAAATTGGACCTCAAAGATGTGGCACATTTTCTTTAAACATCTGTTCGTGGTGAAAAACCAGTCTTTGGTAACTTGGATTAAGGATGGGGCCGGTGTCCCAGGTGCTATCTCATATATTTGGCGGCGCAGGATGAAAATTAAACAATGGCTCTTGGGGAACTTAAAATGGCATATTGGGTCTATTTTCGGGGTGGATACCGGTCTAGATCCCATCTATGGTTTTGTCGGTGAGCATACATTACCTTTCCCACTCATTCAACATCTTCACAATCTCGATATTTATTACATTAGCCAATTGCAGGTCCCAACCAACCCTTTTATATTGCATCCTATATGGCCTGGTTTGTGGGACCTTGGCTTATTTGGTACACTGGCTATGGCTTGGGACATATATGTGTACAATCTTAATACGAATGAGATATTTTTAAGTGATCGTGAGGATATTTATTCGTGGGATGGAAATACATTACCGGGACAAGTATCAGTTGATGAAGCATATTTGCACATCACATCAACTTCTCTTGTTCCTATGTCTAAAAGATGGTTCAAAAAGGTAGGAAGTTGGAACATTCCATTAAAGCTCAGATGATTTGGCTGGTTAGCTTGGCATAACAAGATATTCACTTGGGACAATCTTTGTCGGGGGGGGATTCTGTGGTCTTGTCAGATGTACCTTGCGCAAATTGGACCTCGAAGATGTGGCACATTTTCTTTAAACGTCTGTTCGTGGTGCCTATCTGGTTTGATGTGACACATCGTTAAGCATTTTCGCTGATTTGAACTCATCTACGTTGGAATTATGCTTGTAGGAATGGATGTCCGAATGTAAAGAATATCGTTCATTGCCTCTATTTATCATCTTGGGTATTTGGAGATGCCGAAATTCATGAGTTTTTTAAGTGCGCGTTCAGAATATCAATAGTATGTGTTATTTTTTTTTTTGCTTATTTCAGAGAATTTGGGCCTGTTCTTGACAAGGCCTCTTAGAGACATATATAACTCAGGAATATCGATGGTTGTTGCCTGGGCGGGTTTTTTGGTGGAGCTGCCAAGAATAACAAATGTGGTTGTGGCACACCCATCATTATTAGTCCTCGTATACATTGTCATTTTTGTTGGCATGGGGGTGAAGTTTCCAACACTCATGCGTAGATTATTGCATTATGGGGATTGTTATACTATGCTAAGTGGCTATCTAAAGAGACTTTCGAGGTATTTGGAGATTCTAAGGTGATTATTTAGTGGGTAGCAAAGAAATCTTCTTTCAAACCTCCATTAATGACAAGCTGGTTACAAAGAATTCGGAGGTACTTTTTTAAGGGGGTGAACTTCTCTCATATACACAGGGAGCAAAATAGAATTTTGGAGGCAAAATTTAAGGAGGGACATCCCCAATTGCCCAAGGAGATCTTATACTCGGCCTTCATAGACAACACTTTTCAGGGTTCGGGAAAGATCTACTTCACATAAGCTAACATTTTTCATGATGTGGATATTTTTGTCTTTCTTTAGAGTTGTTTTTAATGGCTTTCTATTGTTATGTTGTACAAGTGACAAAATTTGAGCAGATGTGTTTGTTTAAACATAGCTAGTTTAGATATGTGACTGGGATATATTTTTACGGATTAGGATGTGTGCTGGAAATGGTGGACTTTTGACACATGCTACATGTAAACAACCTCGTCTTAATATAAAGTTGTTAGTTTCTTCTTTGCTGAATAAAAAAGTATACAAAGGCATCCTAATTGGTCGTGCCAGGTGCAATGATGGTTTAGAATATGACATGGCTAACATGAAGATCACGCCAACAAACCAGAAGCAAATTCGAATATCGTCGAGAACAAAACACACTATAGGAAGTTCATAAGGTGTCATTATGACGTCACTTTATTTATGGATGAACTTCCCCAACAAAATGTTGAACTTTCATTCACAAACGATTCCCAAGAATCCCTTGCTTTGTTGAAGAAAAAATTATTCGAGGCTCTTACTGTAAGAATTCATGATTGAAACAAGTCGTTTAGTGCGCAAGTTGATGCCACAAATAGTGTTGTTTGTGCCATCCTACCTCAAACTGAGGAGGGAATTATTGGCATCCACGTCATTATGTCCATAAAAATAATGAATAAGGCAGAAAGGAACTATTTGACGATACAGAGAGGTGGCCTTCGAACATCACTCTCTCTGCATGAGTGTTAACATTACATCTCGTGGCACTCTTTTATTGTCCGTGCGTATCAAGTTACACCGATTTACCTTGTGAGCAAGTGAGTGCATCATGACCACCTTTGCATGTGGCTCTTGCTCTTCCAAGAATTCAACTTTCAAATTGTCGCAAAGATGCGTAAGTTTTGCCCCAGCCTAGACCACTTGCTAAGAATGAACTCGAGAGAAGAACCACCGATATAGATGATGGAATTCCATGTGCACATGTAGTCGAAGTCAAATATTTCGTAGAGGATCTAGTGTAGATCTCATTCTTTCGCGATAGCCAAGTAAACTTAGACATGCAATAACATAAGACATGTGGGTCGTTTTGAATGTTGTTTGCTACACATTGACTCATGGAAACTTGTACAATTGGGAGCGAACAATACCTTGAGGAGATGTGTCCCTGGTCATGAAAGTTGGGCATCAACGAATGAGCACATGGTGAGGTTTCAGGTGGACATTACTGGACCTGCATAACTTTCTCGTACAAGCTCCGATTGAGGTGATTCTTGCGCCATTGGAAAGGTATTGGCGTGTATATTATGGAATATGGGCACATAGTAAGGTCAGGACCACAAAAGGTGTTCATTTAAGGCATGAAAATGGCTCTAGAAGTTGTTGACTTGAAATTTTTCGAAATGGGACCACCCGTAAAAATGGTCCCGTGAGTTGATTCTTCCACTTCTCCCACCCTGAAAGCATCAAGATGGATGGAAATTAATATAATGATCCAAACCATATCACCCATGAAATAACGTGGTAGCCTAATCTGTAGAGAGATTGCATGCCTTTCTCTTTCCTTGGTGACTTCCTAGGGAAACCTAAAGGATGCTTCCTCACATTTGTGGACGACTTCCTTAGTAACCTCGTTGGCATAGACTAGTACACCTAGCCCAAGGGGATTCACACTGAGCACTCGTTGCCAAAAAACTACCCGAATGCCCAAGAAAATTCATGACAACTAGTTGAGCTAATCCCCTCGGTTACAAAGACTATAGAACTTGTGTAGGTACTTGACGTAATTCTCAAGGAGTGGGTAGATCTCTATAGAGATATGAGACCCCATTATAACCCCTTCTTCCAAAGCCACCATTTGAGATGTGGGCAATTGAGTTTTTGTTGGTCCATTTTTTAAGAGAGAACGATGATTGAAGCGACTGACGTAAAAGTAGAACTATGACATGAACAAAGCGGGTAGAAATGGAGCTACTTTTGGGACTATATCACAAAGACAACAAGTAGGTTTATTTATGAGAATATCATTATAAGGTTTTGATGACCCTTGTTAATAATATGTTATCAAGGGACCCACTTTTAAGTCATACCACTAAGATATTAATGCAAGAATTCATCATTCAACATATAAAGAGCTCTCTTTGTCACCCTCAGGCCAAAGGAGTAGCAGCGTCTTCCAACGAGATTTCGATGAAGAGCCCGGCCAAAATTTGAAACATCAGCAGGGGTAAATAGGATGACAAAGGCTTGAGATTCTTAAGAGCATGTGGGAAAACCCACAAGAACAAACATGCCATATCCCATTTAAAATTACGCGAGGACAAAAAGCAATGGCACCCAATGCCTCCGACAACAAAAATTACATGCGTGCTTAAACTTGACAAAAAATAGAAATATGACATGAACAAAGCGGGTAGAAATGGAACTAGTTTGGGACTATATCACATAGACAACAAGTAGGTTTATTTATGAGAATATCATTATAAGGTTTTGATGCCCCTTGTTACGTCGTAAGGCGTTTCCCTCTGAAATTAACTCCCTTCTTATGCCACTTGTAAAATTTTGAGTCATTGATTTTCATGTTAGACGATAGAAATAGTTTCAACCATCAGATTGATTGAAAACTGTTATATATCGGTTACAATTCGTTACCCAATGGCCTCAACCATCCTTTAAAAAACTTTCTAGCTTGGTCATGGAAAAAATTGCAAGCTTGGTTATGGCTTACACGGCAAGACGAAGTGAAATATCTTTATCAGACACAGGGCAGGGGATAAACATTAAAAAAGGAAGTAGCGGGTCAAAGGATTGAGACTGCCCAGAAGCATGGGTAGTAGAAATGTAGAAGTGAACTTATATTTCCCTCTGGGATTCAGATTCTTCCCTACAGAGGAAGAGCTCGTGGTCTATTTCTTGTGCAAGAAAGCGACCTCGCAGTCACGCCATGTTCAAATAATAACAAATGTGGACCTCTACAAATATGATCCATGGCAACTTCCAAGTAATTTTTCAAATAATAGCATATGTGAACCTCTACAAATATGATCCATTGGAAGCTTCCAAGTAATTTTTCATTTTTCCTCTGTAAGCTTTGTAGCCCAATTCCTGGAATGTGTAAATAGAAATAATTCAGGGCTCACTGAAGAGCTTGTTCTGTTCTTTTATTGTTTACAGAGAAAGCCCTGTTGGACAGAAGGAATCGTACTTCTTCACTCCCCGGATAGAAAGTACCAAAATGGGTCAAGGCCTAATAGGGCTGCTGGTTCTGGATACTAGAAAGTTGCTGGCTCTTATAAGCCCATCACTGCTAAAGGAGGAAAGAAAAGAGTAGGTGTGCCGCATCAAAAAGTCTCACGTCTTCTATTTTGGGAAGGCACCCAAAGACTCAAAGACCAATTTGCTCATGCACGAATACCGTCTTGCTGATCTTAATAGGCCTGCAAGCAAGAAATGCAAGGAAGAAAGGCAACTTAAGAGCAATTTGTTCTAGTTAGACATGGTTCTTTTTTTGGAGACATGTGTTCGGATTTTGTTCCATACTAATATTTTCTCTCTTCATTTCTTCCATGTCTCGTAATTCGTAATATGGCCATGGGCAATAAAGTTACTGAGGTTGAATTACACTTCTTCTTTTTTTTTATGTTTACTTTAAAGAATATTTTAGAATCTTATAGATAGATATAGAATGGATTACACCACAAAATCAAGTGAAATATCTTTAACAGACACAGGGCTGGGGATGAACATTAAAAAAGGCAGTAGCAGGTCAAAGAATAAAGACTCCTGAGAAGCATGGGCAGTAGAAATGCAGAAGTGAACTTAGATAATGCCTCGGGGATTCAGATTCTTCCCTACAGAGGAAGAGCTGGTAGTGCATTACTCGTGCAAGAAAGCAACCTCGCAGTCACTCCCTCTTCAAGTAATAGCAGATGTGGACCTATAAAAATATGGTCCATTGGACTCAAAGACAAACTTTCTCATGCACGAATATCGTCCTGCTGATCTTAATAGGCCTGCAAGCAAGAAAGGAAGCTTAAGAATAATTTATTCTGGTTAGACATGGTTCTTTTCGTGGAGACATGTGTTCGGATTTTGTTCCATACTAATATTTCCTCTCCTCTTTTCTTCCCTGTCTCATAATATGGCCATGGGAAATAAAGATATTGAGTTTGAATTAGGTTTATTTTTATATTTTCATTTTTACTGTAAATTTCAAGAATATTTTAGAATCTTATAGATAGATAGAGAATGGATGGCCATGGGCAATAAATATATTGAGGTTGAATTACGCTTATTTTTATATTTTTATTTTTACTGTAAATTTCAAAAATATTTTAGAATTATATAGATAGATATAGAATGGATTGCACCACAAAATCAAGTGAAATATCTTTAACAGACACAGGACAGGGGATAAACATTAAAAACAGGTAGTAGCAGGTCAAGGAATCGAGACTCTTGAGAAGCATGGGTAGTAGAAATGCAGAAGCAGACTTAGATAATTCCTCATGGATTCAGATTCTTCCCTATAGAGGGAGAGTTGGTAGTGCATTACTTGTGCAAGAAAGCAACCTCTCAGTCGCTCCCTATTCAAGTAATAGCAGATGTGGACCTCTACAAATATGATCCATGCCATCTTCGAGGTAATTTTTCATTTTTCTTCTCTAAGATTTGTAGCCCAATTCCTCGAATGTGTGGTTACTGAAGAGCTTGTTATGTTCTTTTATTGTTTACAGAGAAAAGGCAGCTTAAGAGTAATTTATTCTGGTTAGACATGGTTTCTTTTCTTGGAGACATGTGTTCAGATTTTGTTCCATACCAATATTTCCTCTCCTCGTTTCTTCCATGTCTCGTAATATGGCCATGGGAAATAAAAATATTGAGGTTGAATTACACTTATTTTTATTTTTACTGTAAATTTCAAGGGCATTTTAGAATCTTGTAGATATATATAGAATGGATTGCACCACATAATCAAGTGAAATATCTTTATCGGACATAGGACAGGGGATAAACATTAAAAAAGGCAGTAGCAGGTCACAAAATCAAGACCCTTGAGAAGCATGGGCAGTAGAAATGCAGAAGCTAACTTAGATAATGCCTCCGAGGTTCAGATTCTTCCCTACATAGGAAGCATTGGTAGTGCATTACTTGTGCAAGAAAGCAACCTCGCAGTCACTCCATGTTCAAGTAATAGCAGATGTGGACCTCTACAAATATGATATATGGCATCTTTGAGGTAATTTTTCATTTTTCCTCTGTAAGCTTTGTAGCCCAATTCTTGGAATGCCTTCGGGGTTTAGATTCTTCCCTATAGAGGAAGAGTTGGTAGTGCATTACTTGCGCAAGAAAGCAACCTCGCAGTCACTCCATGTTCAAGTAATAGCATATGTGGACCTCTCCAAATATGATCCATGGCATCTTCGAGGTAATTTTTCATTTTTCCTCTGTAAGCTTTGTAGCCCAATTCGTGGAATGTGTAAATAGAAAAAAATTGAGGCTTACTGAAGAGCTTGTTCTGTTCTTTTATTGTTTAGAGAGAAATCCCTGTTTGGAGAGTAGGAATGGTACTTCTTCACTCACAGGATAGAAAGTACCCAAATGGGGCAAGGCCTAATAGGGCGGTTAGTTCTGGATACGGGAACGCTATTGCTGTTGATAGACCCATCAATGCTAAAGGAGGAAAGAAAAGAGTAGGCGTCAAGAAGGCTCTGGATTCCATCTTGGGAAGGCACCCAAGGGCTCAAAGACCAACTGGCTCAGGCACGAATACCATCTTGCTGATCTTAATAGGCCTGCAAGGAAGAAAGGCAGCTTAAGAGTATGTTATTCTGGTTAGAATGGCTTGCACCGCAAGATGGAGTGAAATATCTTTACCAGACACGAGGCAGGGGATAAAAATTGAAAAAGACAATAACATGTCAAAGGATCGAGACTCCTTAGAAGCATGGGGCAGTAGAAATGCAGAAGCGAACTTACATTTGCCTACGGGATTCAGATTCTTCCCTACAGAGGAAAAGCTGGAAACAAAGAAAGCGTTTGATTTCATCTTCTTCTACTGCCATATTTTTTCAATGTGTGTTTTATTGGTGCACTTATTGGCTTACATACCCATTGATATTGATAAATTTTCCTCAATTCTTTTAATTTTTTATTTCATCTAAGTATAAAGAATACATTGTGTAAATGCTTGAAGCTTCGAGAAATATCAGAACTAAAATATACATTCTTTCCTAAGTTTGCAAGAAAGCATTGATATGGATTGAAGGGTCCTGTATCTTCTCTAAAATTCAGAAATCTTCTTTTGAGGCACTCAGATCATCTTCATTGTTGCTATCATTGTTTTTGGAGATCGCAGTGCCAATAGAGGGAAATGTCAGTAAATTATTTCTCTACGCAACAGGTTTTCTCTATGTCGTTCGACTTTCTTAATTTACGAACATAAAATACAACACAATGTATACCTGTTTCGTTTATATTTCAATCCGTTTCACTTTGTTTTCCCAAAACCCAACACGTGTATCTGATAATCAATACCATCTATTTTTGGAACCAAAAATTTCAAGGGAATCCATTTAATCAAATATATAAATAAATTTACTTATTATAATGATTAAATAATAAAAAATTCATTGATTAAGAAAATCATAATTAAAATTTTAAAGTTCACAATTATAATTTGACAATTTTCGTGTATGTGTTTATAATTGAATATAATGTAGTAGATCTCATTGCTATTACTCAGAATTCATAATCTTATGCTCTGACTTCCTTTAGTAATGAGATGACTGTGTTTTTTCAGAATCTTGTGAGTAAACCACCTTTGAACCATCAGCAGTAGATTTCATTACTCTTACTTAGAATTCATAACCCTATGCTCTGACTTCCTTTAGTAATGGAATGACTCATTTGACCTATGTTATTGAGTGAATTGTCTTTGTTTAAGAACCTTATTTGTCTCAGCTTTCATGTCAAGAAACCTTGCCACTAAATTTATTGACTTGTTGAGTCCATAGCCCAATGGTAGCAAGCCTTCATCTTTTCAACCTACAAACACACAAAGCCAAGATAGAGTTAGCCATCTATATTATCATTAATCAATATCATTAACCCTTGAGAGAGCCCTCTCAGGTTGAGGAGGCTAAGCCTTAGCTAAAAGATTGGTTTGAAATAGTTACACTGAGATAGTCTAATCAACAGCGTATCAGGGTCCTATTTTGGTGATAACAGTGCTTATCATGAAGCGACTATATAATTAGTGTAGTTGGTTTTAATTGAATGTAGTCAATTAAAATTAAGTACATTAATTATATATAATATTAAATTTATAAGGTTTTATAGTAAGGTTTATGTTAAGATAAGGGTTTAATGTTGTGTTTAACAAAATATTTATGTTTTCTTTTGGTTAATTCTTAACATGTTTCATAGGAAAATGATATTTATGTATCAATCCACAAATTAGAGTAGTTATTATATAGCGTCAATTATAATAAGCATGGAAATATAATTAAGGAAGCCATATAAATTATATTTTTCAAGCTACTAAAATTAAAGAAAATTGTTATAACTTATTTAAAATAACCATAGATAAATAAATCTTCGTTGATTTTGCAAATTATTAGTCCTCATTTGTGAATTATTAATAGTATCCAAGGAAAAAACCAATAACAATAAAAATAAGAATAAAAATATTTATAATTAAGTAATATATATATATATATATATATGATTTAAAAAAATAAATTAAAACAAACAATATAATAACTTAACACA
>APFE031152840.1:0-62129 GCA_000404065.3 Pinus taeda
TTTTTTTTTTAAATTACAAATAAAGTTAAATACCTAACACTGAAACATACTATATAACTAGACATGCAGCCGATCCAATAACACGCTTCAGTGAAATAGTCGGTTGGGGGCTAGGTTGACGCTCTTTATTCCTTTAACCATCGCGGACGGAGGCATCCATTCTGAGTAGGGCACATTTTCTAAGCAGCTGCGTTGAAAACTTTTGAAAAGACTTCGTAGAACAAACCCTCAAAATTTTCCGTGAATTTCCTCACTGGATTGAGCGAGAATTTCCTCACTGGATTGGGCCGAACGCAGTGACCTAGGGTTCAACTCCATATCAAACAAAAACTAACAATGGCGCTGCATGTGTTAAACCCCAATGCCGAGGTTCTGAACAAATCAGCAGCATTATATATGAATATCAATGCCGCCAAGGGCTTACAAGACGTTCTCAAGACAAATCTTGGACCCAAGGGCACTATCAAAATGTATTTATATGCATTTTTCATCTCTGTCTTTGTTTCTGTTCTCACTTCTAATCTAAGCAGTTAATGCATTTGGCTGTCCTTAATATCAATGGTTTCAATGGACCTTGTTGTTTATCCATTTTTCTTTTAAATTTAGTGCGGTGTCCTTTTAGCCTGTGAATGGCGGAGAGAAGAGCTGCTGGTTAAGCTAAATGTAATTCCATAAGTGGGGTGGGGTGATGGAGTAGTACATTTTGATACATCTTTTAAAAAATGAGCACATTAAACGGTTTGAAAGTTTCGGTCTGTTGCGAGGGTAGTGTCTCAGTCTTTGTAATTTTTAAATTCTTTTTCCGGAAAGAGAAGTCTCCATCTGGCCTCTTAGTCTTTCAGTCCAAGGAAGCTGGTACCTTGCTAATGCCCCTTGGATTCCCCCTTTTCCGCTGTCCGCGTATTAAGCATTCAGAGTGGGGAAGTTGGTACTTTGTCAGCCTCAAGCATCATGTGGATTTTCCCCTCTTCGTGCCTCAACAGGTCGAACCAACTGATCCATCCCTTGTGCTTTTAGATTTTAGATACATTTTCCTTTTTTCAAAAATCCAATCTTCTTCTGCTCACGGTGTAATTGTCATTTGGACTGGATTATAGCGCCTTCGCATTTATATTATAAATTATGGCTTTATCTTATTCTTTCATGTTATGCATTCAAGACCTTCATGGAAGAAAAATTCTTCCAACATTTTTTATTTTTTATGTTTTGTGCATTGATTCACTAGGGCTTATTCTCTCTGTTCGCATTTTATGGTTATAGGTTCAATCTTATCCACATTAATATCATTTATTGTCCCAATCACTGGCTGAAGTGAAGTTACATGGGACTTGCGGTTATTTCTTGATACTATCAAACATATTACATCCACTAAGACTGTTGTTGTTAGATCAGCCAAATCTACATATAGGCTTCCAAATTGTCCTAAACAATTTCTCCGAACATCGATTATCTCCCAGTTTAGGCTTTTGTCCATCAAATGAACCGGAAATACTGTTCATTTGTACCATATTTTATGGTATATTCATTGTAGTTTTGATCTTGCTAATGCAATTATAATGTGGTCTTCTGTGAAGGTTTTATAACTAGGAAATGCTGATTTGTGCATTTTGATAGGCTTGTTGGAGGCTCTGGAGACATTAAGCTCACCAAAGATGGGAACACCCTTTTGAAAGAAATGGCAAGTTTTACACCTACTAATGAGGTTTTATTGAATAGCATTTCATTTTAATAATATACTTGGTAGATTATTCGACTTCTGATATTTGTTAATTCAACCTCACCGGCCATGCCCATGAAAGAAGGTGAACTAGTTTCTTCTAGTTGTTATATTAGCCACTTGATTAATTCAATTCTTTATGATGCGCCTTGTAATGTACATTGTGCATTTGGTTTGCCTGTGGCCATGACTCCGTGGATTGCGAATAAGAAGCAGTTTGAATATTAAAACAAGTAATGGCCTTGAAGTTTGGCTGTAGGAAATATACAGTTTTCTGAAGGGAGTTCTGCATTTTCTATATTAGTACATTGTAAGGCAAAATAAAATTGATTGGATTTTTTGTTTAATTATATAATGTGTATGATGGTGCTGTGCTTTTAAGATGCTGTTCAATGTAGTTCAAGGCAGAATAAAATGGTATTAGATTTTATGCTTAATTCTCTATTGTCTATATAATATGATGGTGCTTTTAACATGCTTTTTATTACAGTTCAGTCAATGCTTATAGAGGATTCCAAACTAGGTAGAGCTTTTGTTTATAAAAAATTGACTATTAACTATATCCTGACTTTCTATAGTGTGTTTCACAAAGGCTGTAGAAATTTAGGGTACGTACATTCTTAAAGAGGGAGGGATGGTGGGCAGAGAAAACAGAACTTATATTTCATCAACAATGTTCCAGCTATGCATCTCTTACACACCTTGAATCATCATGAGTGACATATTTACAGCACCCGTAGTTGGGTTTGTGGATAGGACCCATAGGTAGTTAACGCCTGACTACAACATCTAACATTACATTGGTCATGTATATAATAGATAATGTAAACATTGTGAAGTATGTACTATGAACAATCTGGCTGCTGGCCCTCTTCCTATTTTTTGCATTTACAAGTTTTTATTTATTTATTTTTCTCTTAATTTTAGTTAAGTATGTTACATAACTTTTCTTTCTCTCCAATGGACTAAATAGATTGATTATTTTTGGTTGAATTTACTATTTAGTTCCAGTTAACTGAGCATTTTTTTAGAAGTAGACATTATCTAATGTCTTAAAGCTTTGCAGTGCATTGTATATAGGAGTAAGACTTCTGACCATGAATCTCCAGATTACATCAATTTGAAAGTGAATTGGCTTCGAATGTTTGGAAATAGGTTGAAGTAAAAACATTCGAACAAATACTACATAGTGAATTGGTAGGCTTGCGATGCTTAGTCTGGAAATGAGCTAAATTGTTAAGGCAATAGGTATGCAGGTATGCAAAATTGCAAATTGTTGAAGAAAAATCTTGGTATTGTTGAAACACTCTTTGCATTTATTTTGCGACAATCTATTGTCTGAATCGATCTCATCACAGTAAAATGCATTTTTTGTATGTTCAATCTGTATAGAAAAAATGGCTATGAAGGTCAATGTACCATTTTAGGGAAGCTTTCTACATGTAAGTCCATGTCAAAATTTGCTATTTAAGATTGATCCACAGAGAGTTGTTTCACAGAGATTTTCAATAATTATCCAGCTGCTATGGATATAGAAAAGGTCAATGATGGGCAATGTCTGAGCATGAATTGGTTTTTTATTTAACAAATACTCAATAGCCAAATAAGTCCATGTCAAAATTTGCTATTTAAGATTGATCCACAGAGAGTTGTTTGACAGAGATTTTCAATAATTTTCCAGCTGCTATGGATATAGAAAAGATCAATGATGGGCAATGTCTGAGCATGAAATGGTCTTTTATTGAACAAATACTCAATAGCCAATTGGCAGTCTGGCAATGCCTAGGTTAAAATTGAGCTAAATTGTTAATGCCATTGGTATGCAAAATTGCAAATCGTTGAGGTAAAACTTTGGTATTGATGAAAGTTTGAAACAGTCTTTGCATTTGTTTTGAAACAATCCCTTGTCTGAATCTCTCTAATTGAGAAGAAAAATGCATTATTTGTGTTCATTCTGAATAAGAAAAGGCTACGAGGGTGAAGGTATTGTTTGGGGATGCGTTCTATGCACAAGGCTATAGCAAACTTTGCTTTTTGAGATTAATCTACAGATGGTTACGTTGCAGATTTTCAATAATTATCCAACAGCTGTGGATATAGAACAGTTCACTGTGGGCAATTCTTAATAGTGAAATGAATTTTGATATATGCATTGTGTTTGTAGTCAAGTGATGAATGGGCCATGAATAGAAGAATTATGTTAGAACTGTACTTGCTCTTAAATTTTGGATTGTGATTCAGTATAACCTAAAAATAAAATCTAATGAAACCATATGCTTGATTATATGCTATTTTATTTAGTTTTTAGTCACATTTGTCCAAACTTGTGTGTTTCTACACTGGAGAATCTGTTCGAGTGGTGTTAGTTGCAGTGATCTGTGATGGAGTTCTTTTTGTTGTATAATTATACTTGGATGCATTTGTATTGATTATTGATTTACTGTTATTACAGCAAATTCAAAATCCTACAGCTATCATGATAGCAAGGACAGCTGTTGCTCAGGATGATATAAGTGGAGATGGCACAACCTCTACTGTTCTTTTCATTGGGGAGCTCATGAAACAATCAGAGCGTTACATAAGTGAAGGTCAGATGTTTTATTTACACTTGTCATTATAATTGCAAACAAATGTCCTAACTTTGTGGTCTCAGTTGGCTTTTTTCTTCATTTACCTGTTTGTAAAGTTGCCTTCTGTGAAAGAATATATGCTATACCCATTATAGACATTGACTTTTGTAAAATGGGGTTCATGCCATTATCAACTATTTTTGTCTAGTAGCTTATGGAATCTAGAAAACAAATAGCTTATAGAAGTACAAAATTTCCGTGTTGGTATAATAAGAAAATAAAAAAAGGTCAGTGGGTTAGCTTAATTGATTTGTACAGATTGTTTCAAGATGGTTTCATTACAAACTCTCTGGTTCCAGTCCAGCTGGAAAAATTGGTCACTTTAAAAACGATAGTTGGTATTATCATCAAACAAAAAGTTGTGTCAATGGATTAACTGACATAAATTAGTTGTTGGACATGGAGAATGACTTTGGTTATGGAGATTTGGTGTCAGTTGTTGACGCGGCTACTTATGTAGCGAATGGAAAATAAAATCCTTTTTTGCAAATGCTAGATGGCCAAATTAGTTATATGAAAAATGTATGATATGTTCAGGTGTTAAACAGAATTTGTTCTCTCAGCAATTTTTGTAACCTTTGATAATGAGAGCGTGAAGTCTCAGTAGACTAACAATGAAAAAGGGCTTTATGTTTGAAATTATCAACAAACGAATGGTCTAAAATTAGGCTTGAGCAACGTACCTTTTTCCTAAGATTTCTGTTGTCTAAAAATAAGTTATTTAAGAGCATTTGAGGATATTGCAGTTGTGGAAGTTATTTGGAGATAGATTGAAGTTGGTCAAAAGCTAAGCATACCGAATAATGGTGACTATTGTGGAAGGAGTTGAGATATATGGGATCACTGTGGTAGTTATTTCTTTTAAGTAACTATTTCTTTTTCTTCTCTGTTGTTATTTAAAGATTGAAACAATTAAGAAGCATAATATAGAATGCTTTCAAGTTTCAACCTTAGTCCCTTGGTCTGTTGTGTTAGAGTTAGACAACCATGAAGTCTGAATTTTTTTTGCAGTGCTAAATCATGTAATAAAATTCACGTCAGGTTTGAGAAACTATATTATTCGAAATGTACATAATTTAAAAATATTTATGAGAAAATCCCTTGTGCCGGTGAAACAAATGTGATAAAAAATGAAAACCTCATGCCAACATTAAACATATATTTCGAAAAGCTGATTTCTTGTTAAACTTTAGGGGTATAGGTTTTGTTTTACAAGCTAAGGTTTCTCATGCTTGCAGTTTGCTGAATGTGATGATAATCTTTCAAAATTCAACTATTGAGGGTTTGTAGTTAAGAGCTACAAATGAACTACATGGGTTTTAGGAAGTATGTAGAGAATTAGATTCATAACAGCTTAAATATTGGATCATTGTATGATGAAGTTAGATCTACATGCAATGGGTAAAAAAGTGGGATTTTTTTGGTTGTCTCATTTTTTGGGATAGGGTAATGCCATGCAAACAATGTAGGTCCAAACCTTATTGAGTGTCGAGTATTTGTGTGTGAGGGAAGGTGTTTGATATCCAATAGTTGGTTTCCCTCTGTCATCAAAAGGACTTAATAGGTGTTTGACAAGCCAAAGTTGATTATGTGGATGTTAATAGGATACTTTATCTTTTTATTGTTGATTATCTTGTTGGAAATAATTTTATGAAGAACCCATTTGCACTCTATGCAAAACATATACTCTCTAAAATTATATGACCATATGCTTGAGCAATTAATAGCATCAAGCATGTCGTCCTGATTGAATTTCCATTGGGAAAATAATAGTTGATCAAACATCTTAATTATGCAAAATGAGGGAATGAGGTACATACTTGTAGGAACGAGAATGGAGCCACATGATATTGTTGGTATGTTAGTAGTAGATTGCATAATGGTTAAGGAAAATATTGATGAAGTGTGGCAACACATGTCGAATATTTTACACTATTGGAGTGAACTATGGTCGAAAGTAGTCAGGTGGTGATCAAATTTCTTTGAAGAGTTTTTCTTTTAAAAGCGGTTGGTTTTCTCCATGTATTATATCTGCTACATTGAATGATCGTTTGGGGAGAACTCATCTTGCCAAAAATGTGCAAAAACTTATGGGATGCAAGTATTCTTAATTTTTCTTTTCTTTTTTTAATTGAAACTTGACAATGAATTGGTGTGTTCTATGCATCGATTTAATCGAGCATTACTCTTTGTTGTTGGAAAGATGATGGAGATCTTATGCTGGTTGTAGTTGATGATATTTTTGAAATAGATGGGGTGAGAGTTCAAACATGCCTTTGTGTTATTTGATTCATGGGTGTAAGGAAAACTTAATTTTGTTTGGAAACATAATTGAAAATACAAAGCGTTTTGCTACATGGAAATGACATAACTTTTGGGGTTAGATTGTAATGCTTCTCTATGTTTTAGACCAAAGTATTTAGAATTGGAATTTATATTGCATGCAAGGGTGTAAATAACAAAATTCCATTCATATATAAGCTTTGGGATACATGCTGTCAATGTTAGTATTTGCATCCTGCCATCAGTGATCAAAAGTCCTCTTTTCATTGCATATTAGGGTCTCATTCAGAAATTTTGTCATTCCACTAGGTTGCATTCCAAAATTCACTCACTGATGGTAGTCCTAAAATAAAAAAATCATCACTCTCCCTCAAAATTGATTACTTGTTGGTACACTTCCATACCTTGTTGAGTATCCATTATCCATAAAGTTAATGACATCATGCCATCACATCAGTCATGTCATCAAAGGTCAATCCAATCAAGGTTTTCATTAGGTCATTAGGGTTTTCATGGCTCAATAAAATTCCATTCAAAATGATCAGTAACCTCTCTTCACCATGTAAAGATGATTTGTAAAGAGAAATGCTTATTTCATCATGTAATTTTGAGTTCAAATGTAATATTTTTAATTTTAATTTTGTAATTTTATGTCATTTAAATGTAACAAGTACAAGGTTCCCAAGCTGTTAACTTAGTGTTCCAAAGATGCCAGACCATCAAAAGATCAATTTATCAAAGGAAATAGTCAAGTGAAAGAGTAAAGTTTCAAAAGGTTAAGTGAATGCCAAAGGGAGTTGTCTTTTCCCAAGGGTGCCTAAATCATCATTTTCCATAAGCACTAAACCCTAATTTCCTCTTCCACTCAACTAGGGTTGGCTATGGAATCAGAGACATCTGAGCAGAGGAGGCATAAGGGAGGTCATATAAGCAAATAAACATCGTGTTTCCATCATTTTTCAAGAAGTCATTCCAAGGGACAAATCATTTGCCACACATAAGGCCAGTTTTGCTTCAAAGCAGGTTTTTGACCAAACAGAGATGAATTTTACAAAAGTGAGAGAGGTTTTTGTTCATCATAGGCCAAGGAACAAAAACCTCCTTTATTTTTTACACAGGTTTATGGTTTTGGAGAAATGTAAAACATACAGGTGCTACAAGAGGTTTTCTGCACTTCTGGAGCGACCTTGGGAAAATCAAATTTTCTCTTAGCTGGAGTGTCCAAATGATTTTCTTGATAAGTCAAATGACATCTAGACTGGAATAGCTTTCCAATGAGCTATCATGAGCTCAATTTGGAGTTGACGAAGACCTCCAAAAGTTTCTTGCAAGAGCACACTTCATTTTTGTACCCTCATTCTGCACTTTTTTACAAGTCTTGGGAGTATTGATTTTTGAGGGGCTATACTTGATCATTTTCAATGCGTGATAGGTCCATTGTGTAGCCAAGGGAGAGATCTTTCCAACAAGCTATCTTGAGCCCAATTTGGACATCGGGAAGGCACTCAAAACTTGGCTGCAACAGAGATGGCGCGCTTGGCACAAAAATGGTGAAATGTCTGATATTTTTCAATTTCACTGCATTTTTGACTTTTATCTTGGGAAATGATGATTTCACTTATGTAATTGATGAAGTAAATGTAATTATCATGTTTTTATTGTTACCTAGGGTAAATACATTAGGTAAATGAACTCAATGAGGTGTAATGAATAAGTTTCCAAAAAGTGAGGGATGAGTCAGTTTGACCTCCCTACAATCTAGCTTTCAGTTTAGATTTTGGTGGAACAGCTCCTTAGCTGATGGATTCGACCCCTGAGGATGGGAGAAGTTGTTTGATGGCTATATCTATCATTTCTTGACTCATTTCATAGGGGGGACTCAGTTGGATGTTGTTGTATTAACCAGAGACACTAGTGTAATCAGTGTTTGGCATAAATTTAATGAATGAGTTGCATCTATTTTGATGGAATACCTGTGGTATGGCATTTTGACATAGTTTCGTCTTATGTTGCATATGTTTGAATGTTTTGTACTCTCATGTTTCATTTCACTTCTATGATATGTGATTTTCAAGTTGATGAGCATAATACATCTTACATGCTCTGTTTTGGGGAAATCTTCATAATTTGTCCATTTTCTTCAGTATAGAAAGAATACATGTTTGTCCTGCTCTTTCTAGCACCTCACCAGTTTGATCCATCTCACTCAAGAACCTCAAAGTGTTTGAGTGCCTACTGTTGGAAAATTTGGTACCGGAGGACAGGTGGTTCCCTTAGGCTTTGATCTTTGGCCTAGGGAAAAGTGTCCAAAAGATTTTAGTTTTTCTCCTAAAGTGACTTTATAATTTTTATAAAGTTAAAATCTAATTTAAAAGTGACTTTAAGTGATAAAGTTACTAAGTGTAATTTTAAAGTGACTTTTATAAAGTGAATGAAAAATTAGAAAGGAAAAGTGACTTTGGAAATAAATGACTAAGTGGGTCTTTATTAAAGTGGGTGAATTAAAAAATAGAAAGTGAGATTTAAATGTGCATTTAATCTCAGCCATTGATCTAAATCTATCTCAGCCATTGATTTAGGGATCACCCAAAAGTCATTTAGGGTTGGGTTAAAGGAGGAGGAGGAAAAAGATCATTCATTCTTTCATGAGCAGATTGGGAGAAGGAGAGCAAGAGAGCAAGGGAGATTTCTGGACAAGAAGGAGAAAGAGGCAGCAGTTTGGCACACATACCAGGCAGCGCTTCAGCAAATCAGAACAACAGAAAGAACAAGCAGAACAGCAGCAAGAACAAGCAGAAAAAGCTGATTTTTTCGCTGAAAACTGAGAAAAAACTGATTTTTGGGCACGAATATCGAGGAACTGATTTTCGGCACAGAAATCGAGGTATGTCCGTACAGTCAGTACGGCCGTCTGTACAGTCTATACGGTCCGTACATCTGTACGTCCATACAGTCTGTACATCCGTACAGTCCATACCACGCGTACAACAAATTCCCAGGTTGTCTGTTGAGCTGAAAAACGGATAAGTTTGCTTGCTGGAAATTTATTTTGCTGAAATATTTTGCTGAAATTTTCTCACTGTAAAAAGGCATTTTCCAGAAATAAAGAAGAGCTCTCAAACTGGTTTTCCCCAAGAGTTGTAAGGGGTTTTTCCAGGGTCACGTTGACCAAAAATATCAGTGCTTTAATGTGTTTTAATGGTTGTTTATTATTGCTGATTTTTATTTCTGCAATTTCCAGCATTCTGTAAATTTTCCAAAATTTTTCAGCAAATTTATTTTTTTTCCAGCTTGTTGAATGTATGGTTATGGGAAAGGGCATTTAACTACATGGGAGAAATAAGGAGAAACTGAAAACCGGGGTGGGAAAACAGAAATTTTTACACGCTTCTTGCAGCATCTATCCATTTTATTTCTGATCCTTTCCTCAACATGGAAGTGATGTGCTTTACTAGCTCTACAGAGTTTGGAATGAACCTCCTTACAAAGTAATCTTATCCAGGAAGGATTGAATGTCCCTTTTTGACCTTGGGATGGATAATGTCTAAATTGCTTGTACCCTTGCTGGATCAATCTTCACACCTTCAGCAAAAACAGTATGTCCTAGAAGTTTGTCGTCTTCTAGAGCAAACTGTGACTTCTTTGGGTTCACCAAAATTCCAAACTGTCTACACTTTAGAAAGACCACCTTCAAATGCTGCAAATGGTCCTTGTGATTGCTGGAGAAGACTATTATGTCATCAAGGTAAATAAGGACAAACTTATCCTTCTCTCCCACAAAGGCTATGTCCATGGCCCTCTGAAAAGTAGCCCCAGCATTCATCAGTCCAAAAGGCATCTTGGAGTACATGAAAGTGCCCCAAGGAGTAGTGAAGGTGGTCTTTTCCTCATCTTTTGGATGTACAACAATCTGATTGTAACCTGAAAATGCATCTAATAAAAACATGAATCTAGCCCCTGAAACTTTTTGCAACAAGTGTTTCATCTTAGGCAGGGGGTTTGTTATCTTTTTTAGAGCATTTGTTCAGATTTCTGAAGTCAACACAAAGCCTGATTTCTCCATTTTTCTTTCTTACTACCACAAGGTTAGCTATCCACTTTGAATACCTTAGGGGAACTATGATTTTGGCATCCAACAGCTTCTTGATTTCTTTCTCAATCATAGGCAATAAGAGAGGGTTGATAGGTCTTAATTTCTGCATAAAAGGGATGGTGTTCTGTTCCAGTGGAATCTTATGTTGAATGATGTTTGTGTCATAGGTTTTAAGATCACTGTATTTCCAAGCAAAAATATCAGCGAATTGCTTCATGAGGGTGCAATACTCGGAATTCTGGGCATAAGACAAATGAGTGGACAGATTTATGTATTTCGGATGGGTTGGGCTCCCTATATTATGTTTACGAACAACAAACTCATTTTCTTTTTTGGTAGGCTTATAAGGCACATCATTATGATCGAACAGCTTCTCTAGAGGCACCAATCCTTTGGGTATATGGTTACTAGGCAGTGGGACAATGCTTCCTCGACCAATCTCGTCCTTTAGCTTGGACTGACCACATTCTTCCATGGTTTCATTTTCTTGGTCGATGTGCATTTAAGAAAATTCCTTAACAACTTGTAAAAACCTATTAATTTCATCCTCGTCTTCAAAAACTTTCCAGTATTTGACGTTGTCAGGCAGAGACGGTCTATATTTCACCTAAACTTCATACGTCAATTTAGGAGGCAAAGGAGGAATAAACGTGCTAGCAGACACATCAAGGGAATCGGCAAGCTGGTTCTTCATTCTCTGGATGTAAGAAATGCTAAAAATATTAAAAGAGTCTTTGAGCTTCCATACCTCATCTCTGTATGCTTTCAGCCTTGGATGCTTTGCTTGGAAAGTTTTATGCTGGATGATGAGGTCTACGTCTCCAAACACTTTCAGGCATTTGATGCCCATTTCTTTCGCTGCGTTTAAGCCCAACACCAAGGCTTCGTACTCTGCTATGTTATTTGTGACCTGAAAGGTTAATTTGAAAGATAAATGAATGTATTCCTGTGTGGGTGACACAAGGACTACACCTGCCCCTGCAGCTTCCTTAGAGCAAGCTCCATCAAAGAACATTTCCCAAATCTGTGGGCCTTCTTCCTCTGTGATCTAGCAAACCGGTTTCTTAAGCTGCGGGGAGGTCAACTGAGATTCTTCAATCTGAAAAATACAAGCTCCAAAATCAATGTGGACAGCATAGATGGGGTGATTAGTGGGATTCCTTTCATCGCTGATGACATAAGCCAACTGAGCTTCTATGTATAATATCTTGCTCTGACCTCCGAAAACTGGGACAGTAGCGTAGGATAGATCATTTTGTAATGATCCACCTAATCTCTTGATCCAACCTCTGGAAAGTAACATGCCAAGCTTGGGGGGTACATCTGCTGCCACAATATCCATCATCATGCTTTTCATGGGAAGCTGAGACAAAGTGATGGCTAGGTCCTTGATTAATCCAAGACATTTCACTTTTCTAGAGTCAAAGAAAACAGGTCATGATAAGGCTTGGTAATGTCAAGACTCAATCCATCCATGACAGCCTTGGGCATTAGATTATGGCTGGCTCCAGTGTCCAGAAGGCAGTGGTGAAGGATTTTATCATGAATAGTCAGAGAGACATAGAATGATGGGGAGCTATCTTCACAATTTTCAATCATTGTGCTGAGAATAACAACTGGTTTGTCATCTTGCAGATTTACATAGTCAATGGAGGCTTAGATGGCTTTAGGCTCAAGGGCCTCGAGTATGGATCTTTTGAAGGACTCATTCTTCACTAGTTCAATCAGGGGCATAGGTATTCTTAACTTCTGAATTCCTGATTGAAAACTGAAAGGAGGAGACTTGTCAAGGCCTCTTACTTCGTGATCTGGAGCTTTGAGGATGATGGGATCAATTGTCGGTTGCTTCTGCTTATTAGCTTGTTGTACTGCAGGGACATCAGCTCTTTGAACAGGAATTTCCTTGGCATTATTCATTATCGACCTCAGATTATATCTGTGTTGATCTTCAGTTTGCAAAACAGCTTCACCATCCCATTCTTGGTTAAAATGGTCATTGAATCATGACTTTTCATAGGTAGCTAAGGTCAAAAAGGAGGCATTTCCTTTGTCCTCCAGACAATGGATCTCATCATCTTCTTCAAACTGCTCTTCTTCCATGACTACATTTTGGAAAGGGATCTTCACCCTTTGGTCTTCATTGGCATCTTTGCTTCTTTGCAAAACTGCAACTGCTCATTAGTTCTTCTATATGGATTTGGATTTCTAGGAGCAAAGGTATTATGAACCCTTCCTTTCCCAAGGTGCTGCTCAACCTTTAATTTGGAGAATTCAGAGGCTAATGACTCTATCATTTTGGTCATTTTATCTATCTTGGGATTTGAAGATGATGAAGACTCGCCCCTCTATCTTCTTCTATCAGCATTTCCCTTGAGCTTCTCTGCAGTTATGATATTTGATTCTACTTCCAAGGCTGCATCCTGCATATCAGCCAAAGTAGCACATCGCCTCTCCCTCAACAGTAGGCAGAAGTCAGAATCAAAAGCACTGGCATAGGTGAGTTTAGTAGAGGTAGTGGTGGGTTTTACTTCAGCTAGTATCTTGTTGTACATGTGGTTAAACCTCTTATTAAAATCAAACAACAACTCATCATTTTCCCTCTTTAAGTTCCCAAACTCAGTGTGGTAGTAGAGGAGATCCTTCTTATGTGGTAGTAGAGGAGATCCTTCTTATCCCCCCAATGCTTTAGGAATGCATCATCTAAAGCCTCAATATCTGCTATAGATCTTGGGGTCAGTTCTCTGAACCATTTTTCTAGCCTCTCCATCTAGGCTTTGGACAAAGACTCTCATCCACACATCATCTTCACTAATGTCCAGGTTATCAGCATAGCTATAGAATGACTCAAGATGTTCTTCAGTTGTAACACCTTCAGTCCCAGTGAACTTAGGCCTATATTTCTGATATTCTCCAGTAGGCATGGCATTCAAAGGAGTGGGCAGTACTAGTGGTCCATACCTATACCTAAAGGGCTAGCATATTCAAGCAACAACAAGTAGAAAAGGGTGACCGAAAACAAGGCTTAGAATAGAGGGAGTCAACCTTCAAGTTCAAGTAGGGAGAAGCAGTCAACAGATCCCTCAAAGTTTGTCAAGAAAGTCTCATGCTATAAGATAACTTTACAAGACGTTTAGGAGTAGTATGATTCTAGGAACAAGTCCAAAGGGAGTGTTGACTGCTACATGTCAACGACCCATAGCAATACACCCCCTTTTTTTTGCAAAAAGGATAGCGCTTGATCAAGATGTCCTTGTCGTTCGACTATCATTATCAACCTAATCATGTTATATTGTAAACCCAGTCTACATGTGTAAATTGTAAATAATCTAAGCAGATCAGTGTCATGTATGTAATCCCCTAGGTAAACCTAATTTTCTGGTGATGATCTACATTCTGGAAGGTTTTTTGTCTCACCAATCCATCATCAGCAGAGTTTTCCTTCAGCCATGCCTCAAAGCCGAAATGAATTTTGTCATTAGAATGTTAGGGGAGTCCTAGTGTGCTAAATCGAGTCTATGTAAAAGTGATTTGGGAATAATCCTAACTATTTGGTTTTATTTTATTACAAATTGCTTGATCTGCTAGATTATATTTGTGTCGCAGAACTGGGTAGTCTGTGAGGGTCTATATCAAATGGGTTTTCCCCCTTGAGATGTAAAAATATAAAAATCATGATGTAAAATGTCTTGAGGATTAGAAAAATAATTTATCCACTCATAAGTCCTAGGTCCTAGGTAATTTTAAATTTTCCAAAGGCTAAATTTGAGCGTCCTTTAAAAAATTAAATTTTAAAAGGTCCAAGGACTAAGGTTAATGATTATTTTGCTAAATTTTATGCCTTGGTCCCTAGGGTTAAGTCAAAGTCAAAATTTTGAGGAAATTAATTCAAAAATCTAATTTTTGAATTAATTAAAATGCATTTAATTGATCATTTCGAATTTCCTCAATAATTTAAAATTTCGACGGATGAGATTAAAAGAAATTTTGATCCTCATCCACGGTCGAGATCATTTTGACAAAGATCACTCGAACTAGCTGTTGGAAGATTTATCTTTAAATAAGAGGTCAGTTGTCAATTGAAATCATTCGATTTTGAAGTCGTGTGCTAAGTGAAAGCTCTCTTGTAGTCGTTTTTCATGTGCAATAAAAAAAGACTTTGGGGTTAATTTCTGTTGGTATTACTCTTCATGGAAATGTTGTAAGATGTTTTATTTTCATGCATAGATTTCCTTTCAGCCATTGATGATAGCTTTATGAAAAGTGATTTAAGCATAGGTATCTTGTTTGATCACTGGGGTTTGAATGGTAAATTAAATTATGAATATAATGGCAGGTATCTCCATTAAATCTGCATTTTATTGTCGTTTTCTCTCTCTACATTAATGGTTGAATTGAGTTGTGCAGCAAATTCTTGATTTTGAGATCATCGGGCGTTTGAGGAAGTTTTCAGTTGGACCAGCCAACTCCCGATCAGCATTTTCTGAAGGTCCCAGCTTGATTAAATCCCAAGCTTGTCATTAGAACTTCCATTGTTGATGCATGAAGGGTTTTCTCTGAAGCACCTCACTTTAAACCTAAAATTTTAAAAAAATATGTGTGGCATAATGATAGATCTGGCTACTTAGAGCCTTTAGCTTGTGAATACTGTAATTATTTAGCTGGCTTTTGGGGTTTTTAGGTTCATCATTGTATATATCATTTCTGGGCATTTTGTTTTTACCATCACAGGTTGTAGATCTGAAGGGGAGATCTTGTTTGAAGCCAAATCTAGGCCCTGGAGGGCAAGATCTGGCCTTAGAAATCAGCTCTTGCAGGGGTATTTATTTCATATCTGGAAAATTTTTGTGGGGTTTTCATCAAACGAATTTGAAGCAAAAGGATCTAAAATTTTTATTAGGGTTTCTGGAGAATTTTGAGGGTTTTCGGGGTCATCTGTTTGCTGTTGCCTGGGGTTTCATTTTTACAGGAAAGTTTCGAATTTTTTTTTTAAAGCAAACTATTTAAAACCCTATCCGCACTTGCCCATTCATTCCTCACACAACTCTGTCAATTTCACACTACAAGTCCACCTTTCCTTACGCAGCCCTGCCATACAACTTTCCGCCCTCTCTCCTGCGTGGCTTCCTCCCCATGCTGCCAGAAAAATTGTAACCCTCTTCCGCTGCATCCATCTGCCACTACCCACGCCTCTCCTAAACTCCTCACGCAGTGGCACACAGTCTTCCATTCTTCTTTGTCAGTCCACACATCTCTCTTTTCTCTCACGTTTTTCTCCTTACGTTGTCCGTCAGCCACTTGCTCACTCCATTCGCGCACTGTCACAAGTCATTGAGACATCAACCCCCTCATCACAGCTCCAACCTGGAACAAAACTCGCAACTCCTGACCTGCGCAACCTCCTTTCCTCATCCACGCAGCTCGCCATTGATCTGCTCCCATTTCCTCTGCGGCACCTCCATTAATAGTCAACCTGCAGCTCCCTTTTGCTCCTCTGCTTATCCTTTTTTGCTCCATACCCCACCGCCTACCTGCACAAGCAAATTCGAAGCATCGAACCCTCCTCTGATGTCATTGTTCTCCTTATGTCGACCTGTATGCACACGCAGCAAAAACACTTCGATTTTTTTGATCTTATGCTTGGGTTAGGGTTAATTCCAGTTCATCGTATGTTATTTGATCTCATTATCATAATACGTATGGTGTTAACTTAGGTTAGTTCTTTTTTTTATATACTCAATTAGGCC
Source organism: Pinus taeda (assembly GCA_000404065.3). Taxonomy (NCBI): domain Eukaryota; kingdom Viridiplantae; phylum Streptophyta; class Pinopsida; order Pinales; family Pinaceae; genus Pinus; species Pinus taeda. Next base: position 16,468 of record APFE031152840.1, read on the forward strand.
TAAATTTGTGAATAGTTCGATTATTGGTTAATTTGTTTCATATTTTTTATTTTATTTTTCTTTTGTTTTATTTTGATTCAAAATCAATAAAAATTTAAAAAAATCTAAAAAAAAATCAATTTAAATTTTTTAGTCTCGTTTAAAATATCAAGAAATTTACCTAAGGAAAAGTTAAGTGTCAAATTTAAAATTTCTCCTTGCTGTCTTTCTTGCTAAGGCTAAAAATTTGAAAGGTGGACCTTCGTTGTGTCACTGTTTGCTATTTCTCTATAGTTAAATGTGCTCAAATTTCTATCTGAAGATTAACTATTGGAAAGTGGTAAATTTCCTAGATTTCAGTCATTAAGTATAATCATTTAAATTCTAGATTGAAACTGGTTAGCTTTTAAATTTCATGGTTGATTAATGAATTTGTATCTTTTGAAATTTGTTGCTAAGACATTGTGTATTTGCGAAATTTTGCTTGAATTGTTTAATGCTTGTTACATGTTAGATATTGTGCAGATATTTTCAAGCAATCATTAATTCTTTTCATCAGCAGCAGCAGATAATCAATTACTTGGATCATTAACTCCATAAGGCACTGGTATTAATCAATTAAAATTTTAATCAGATTTTAAGCCTTGCTGAACCTTAATCAAGTTTTTGATTTGCCTCGCTGTGTCTCCCGAGCAAGTTGATCCCAGCTGATTTTCCTTCATCCCGTTTATCTATAGGGTCTACCCCCCTTAGCTTGTTGTAGGGAGACAACTTAAACGGAGAGATCGGGGATCAAGGTGACAACCCCCGATCCGAGTGTTGTCACGGTGCTTAGACACTCTGCGCAACAACAAGGAGCAAATCTTCGAGGATGATTCCAAATGAGGTGGCAGGAAAAGCTTCCAGTTCAAAGGGAACAACCATGGTAGTAGATGTAGTTCCAAGGTTGAAGCCAATTCCAGGTGATAGAAGTACCACCCTTGCCAATGTTGAGAAATCTAGGGGCAGCAAATTAGTTGATTTCTCTTAACTTGATTACTTCTTGTGAAGTATTTTTAAATTTAACTTGATTAGCTTCTTCTTCCACTTATTATTATTATGTTCTTATCATCAAACAACTACCAAACCATAAAGAACAGTGAGACAAGAGGACATAAGATATAGGTTATTAGCCAGGGCCAAAACCTCTCCTCTTGAGAGAAAATCCCACAAGAATTCTTCTCTTCTTATAGAACTTCAATTGATGAATTCCAAGACCTATGACCCTTGACCAAGACCCCTCTAAGACCAAGTCAAACTTCTCCTTGAAGCACCTTCTCAACCCAAGTCAAACTTGCCTTCTTGCAACCTTCACTTCTCCTTTGACCAAGAAATTCGACCTACAATTTTGACTGTAACTTCGGCCTCTTTCACCTGCAATTTTTGGCCTCCCTGTTGTTCCTGCAGTTTCACACGTGTGACCAACCTAGAGAAAATTGTGATGATTCTCTTCTTTGCTTGTCTTGAATTGATCTCCTTCGAACTTCAGCTTGCAAGAAAGATCATTTTCCTACCTTGTTTCGACCTCCTTGAAGTGATTGTACTTTAGTTCTACTGCAATGAATTTTTCCCTAGTCTCCTTGCACATGTGAACAAATATAGCCCAAAACAGTTCTTGCAAACTTTGTTTTTATCTACCTTAGATTCTTCTGCGCTTCGCTAGGTATCTTCGCTCTTCTTATGCTTTCACGAGATGTTTGAGTGAGTGTGATAAAAGGTGGTTGACTAGCCTTTTATATATAGGCTTCTTGTCCAAGTTTGTAGGCCAACTTGTCACTGCTTGATAGGTCGACTTGTTACTTGCATCTTGACAAGATCTTGGAGGGTTTTTTACTCTAACTTTGACTCAAATAATTTTTTCTTTACAATATGTAACATGCCCAAAAGGGTCTTCCATACATGACAATGACTCAATTGACCTAGAAGCACTCAATGGGTGCTTGATCTAAAAATAAGTTTCCCATGAGCATGAAACCCATGCCTCAAGAACAATAATAATAAATCATTTTTCTCTTTTACAATAAATACATAAAATCATGATTACATATGTCATTATGAAGACCGAACCTAGTTACATATTTCAACACTCCGTCTTAACTAGGGAGGTATTCATAATACATACAAGGTACTTGGACATTCTCAAACTGAAAAAATTCTCATAAGAAGAGTCGGATTGGTAAATCATCTCATAAGCTACTTCCTTAACCTATGTCAGAGCATCTCATCATACCAACCAGCATTGTCACATAGCAAGTCCTTGATTAACAACTCCATCTCTCCACAAGATCAAGGCACAATGCTAGTGAGACCAATGACTAACAGACATCATCATCATTGTCTCTCAAGGCACATACCCCACCTAGCTGTTCACAAGGAATTTCCTCTTCGACTACTCTTATCTTCAATGCCCTACACCTCATCCTCAAAGAGTATCGAAATCAGTGTCCGATGAAGACAAGAATGATGTGTCTATCTCTCCCTCTCAACAAGGGAAAATATACTCATTCCTATAAAAGGAATATACCCAACCTCCCTCTTATCCCGGGACTTGTCCAAGCTCCCTACTAACTAGGGACTTGTTACCAACAACTTTTAGCTTTTTGTGGAAATCATGGTACTATCAGCTACTTGCAGGGCTCCTCCTTTCGATGTCATGAACTACATCTTCTTCATCATGGAGCCTTCATCTTTCATAGGGCATCGGCCATCCATCACTTTTCTTCATGAACTATATCAATCATGTCATCCTTCTTTTTATCAAAAAGTGATCTTCTAGTCCACGTCTAGCTTATCTTCATTCGGCTACTTCTTCCAAGTCATGTTACTTTCAGGATCTTCTATTCCCATGAGTACTAGTTGTAGGTGACATCTACAACTCTCTTTTGATAGCTTTGTATCAACCCAACCAAATGTTGTTCAAAAATCTAAATGAACGTCAAATCAAAGTTACCTTTTATGATGGCCTTTCATCATGACATTTGTTTGCTTGCAACATCAACATCATGCACATTCATAAGCACATCTCCAAAACATTCAATGTCAAGGGTCTCCTTTCTTTATAGACTTTATCATAGTCTTCATACCTTCTCCATGGAGATGTCCTAGCCAATTCTTTTAGCCATCGAATGTTCATCACTTGTCTTCTCTTATGCCACTATAGTTGCATCTTTCACATATTGTTCCCCAAGAACTTCCATCCATAGTTCCTTCATCTTTGTCAACCACCTCATATTTCATATGAGGTCATATTACATTGATTTCATCTTGTCAATATGTGAACCATGAATCTTTCCAAAGGAAGAGATCCCTTTCCTTCGATCGTGCTCATGAGGTAGAGCATTTACCCATGCTATCTACAACTATATGATGAGATGACTTATTCTATCAAACATATACATACCTCTTTACTTTTGGCCATCTAGACTTCTTTCGACGGATTCCTTTCCTTGCTTGAAAGTTCTTCAACCATGCTGCATTCCCTTGTCACCATACCATCATCCTTCTAAACAACAAATCCCATAAAGAGGTTGAATTCTCAGCAAGACACTTCTTCCAAGAGAGGTGAACCTTCTAATGAAGATTCCAACAAAGGATCTTAATTATCATCATTCTACAAATGCTCCTTCTTGATGATGATGATGATGTATGATGATTTCTTTTTACCATGTTAGATGACTTTCTTCCTGCATACTATTTACGCTTTCAATGAGGCTACCAAGAGCTACTTCCTTTTTATGATGACTGCCACAATCATGTAGACTTCAACTTCAACTATCTTCCAAGCTTCTTAATGATGGCATGAGCTCTTGCTTCAATCATATGCTTCCAAAATGATGTCATCTCCTAATGTGATGCATCCTATCATGCTTACAATGCTTTCTACCATTATAGCTATCTTTCACAAGAGTAGAGGTATTTTCACCTCCTACTTCTCCTTGTTGTAGAGACCTTAATAGTGAAGATCTATCCCTTCTTTCTTGAATTTCTTCTCATCGGGTTCTTCTACTTCTTCGATGATATGGGCTTCAATTCTTTCTTTCCTTTTCTTGTTGTCCTTCTTGAGTTTAGGACAATCTCTCTTGCAATGCCCATATTCTTGACAGCCATAGCATTAGATCTTTGACATATCGATCTTCTTCTTCTTCTGATGACAAAACTTTCCTTTTCTCTTAGCCATGGCAACAAATGCTTGAACTTGTTCGCTTAGTCCCACATCACTCTTTGCTTTTAACTTGGTTTCTTCAATCTTATACAATGACCAGAGTTCACTAAATAGGGTGGCTTCCTTCTTTTCATAGATGCTTGATACAAAGTGGCCCCATTCATCAGGTAGTGCATTGAGCACCATGGTGGTCATTCCTTTATCGAATATTATTTCCCCAACTCTTGCAGTTGGTCTCTTATTTCTGACACCCTCATAAGATATGAGGCTATCCCTTCTTCCTTTGTTACCTTCATCCTATATAGCTCGATTCTCAAAGATATTACTTCTCCTGCAATGTTTACGAAAAACAGCTCTACTAGCTTCTCATAGATTTCTTTTGATGTCTCCAACTTTGCTACATAAGGAATGAGAGGATCCTTGATGGATTCTATAAGAACCATTGAGCTCTTATTTCCCCTTTCATATACATTGACAATGCTTGAGCTTCTTCTTCTGGTAGTTTCGAGACTTCACCATTATTGTGTCCAATAACTTCCTTCTCTGTGAGGATCAAATCTGTCCTCTTTTTCCATGCAAGGAAGTTTGATGACCCAACCAATTTGTTGCTTTCCTTGCAAAATGAAGTCATTTTGATAGATTCAAAAATAGATATAAAGATACTTACTTGTCAAGTGAAGATACTCCTAGATGATGAAATCTTCAACTTGATGCCTTTCTTGATGATGTTGATAATGGAAGATGTCTTCTTGATGAAGATATCTTCCTTCAGATATGCTTTGATAGTGATCCCGGACTCAAGAAGAGGGAGATCACCTTGACTCCTTGATGATGATGGCAATGCTTCTTCTTGCTTCCCTTGGATGTAGAGACTTCAAAATGCTTCGATGTGTAGTCCTTTGAGTGGAGGTAGGGTCCTTGAAATCTTCTTTATGATGATGATTGAAAATTGTGTGAGCTTCTCAAGAATGCTTCAAGTGTAGAACCCTTCTTTAGATGAGTTAGGGTTTTGAGGTTTTCTTCTCTTTGAGATGTGATGAATGGTCCTTCTTGTTTAGATTGCTTGACCCTTATGTATCCTTTCTTGATGGTTCACTGTCCTCTTTGATGCCTTGACCTTTGATATTTCTTTTGATGATCTTTCCACAAGTTTCCTTTCCTTGTCTTGTCACCTTAGCTCTAATACCATGTTGAGATATCTAGGGGCAGCAAATTAGTTGATTTCTCTTAACTTGATAACTGCTTGTGATGTATTTTTAAATTTAACTTGATTAGCTTCTTCTTCCACTTATTATTATTATGTTCTTATCATCAAACAACTACCAAACCATAAATAACAATAAGCAAGAGGACACAAGATATACGCAATCAGTCAGGACCAATGTTTTTAAAACCATAACCGGTGACCGGACCGGTCCACCTAATGAACCGGTTTACCGACCGGAACCGGTCTAACCGGGACTGGTTTGGTCTAAACGAACCGGTTTTAGAAATATACATTAAATAATTATCTTTTAATGAAAAAAACTATTTTTAAGATTTAAAACCATGATTCCAAGCCAATAGAGACAAAATATGCAAAGATTGCTCATTTATATACCATGTAAAGGTGAATATATCAAAATGGCACCGAGTGCAATACATATCATCAACAAAATACATAAGCAATGAGGCTCTAAATGGCCTCTAGAGTGCCAAAACAAAGCCTACAAACTATGGGGCCAATGGCCTACTACAAGACTTCAGTCTAGACTCTACATATATGATAATAGTAATACTATAATAGTGATCAACATTATCACTTGAAGTTGAAACTTCTCATGAGTCTCAGTCATCACAAACTCAGTTGGTTGAGTCTCGACTCCCAAACTTTGCAGTCACAAACTTCTCTATTGGTTTAGTGACTTGAGTCTCAAACTTCTGAAGGTATTCTGCCCTAATATGCCCTATTATTTCATTTGGTGCTCCACATGGCTTTACATGGCCTCCTATCCCAGCTAAGTGTTGCTTGAACCTGTTAATACCCCCTCCTTGAATGGATTTTTGGCAATATTTGTAGATCATTTTGCCATCAATCATATCACAATGAGCCCATGCAGTATCTCTGGCTTTTGGAGGCATGATGACTCCCTGGATGGTAGATCATAGAAGTGAGAAGTTTATAACACATAAGAAAAATTAATTCATGGACAACAGTCAAATAAGGAATTTTCAAGTGCAAATCCTTACCTGGAAATGCAAACTAGCTTCCTTAGCCTCCTCTTGAAGATGGCAACTCCACTGACAGCTACACACTATCTCCAAAATAGCTCCAACTCCAACTCCAAGATGACTACTTCAACAAAAACTCAACACTCTCCAAGCTCACAAACAAACTCACAAACACTCCAAAACAATTGTGTGGGACAAATGAGAGTGAGAGGGGCCTCTTAAAGGCTTGGAGAGGGTGTTTTTGGAGGGAAAACACCCTTAGTTTCCCCCCAAAACCCCTAAAACACAGTCCACATTACACTTTTTGCATTACATGGTGGGCATGCCTCTAACCAACCGGTTTAGGACGGAACCGGCCGGTTTGATACAAAACTGGCCAGTTCTGTCGTAAACCGGCCGGTTAGCACCGATTTAGGGCAAATTTTAGCGAAATGGGCGATTGAACCAGGTTTTTTGGCCGGTTTAGACCAGCGGCCTTGCTAACCGGCTAGTTAGACTGGTAACCGGTTTTTAAAAACGGTTTTTAAAAGGACCAAAACCTCTTCTCTTAAGAGGAAAACCCGCAAGAATTCTTTTCTTCTTATAGAACTTCAATTGACGAATTCCAAGACCTATGACCCTTGACCAAGACCCCTCTAAGACCAGGTCAAACTTCTCCTTGAAGCACATTTTCAACCCAAGTCAAACTTGCTTTCTTGCAGCCTTCACTTCTCGTTTAACAAAGAAATTCAACTTGTAATTTTGATTGTAACTTTGGCCTCTTTCACCTGCAATTCTCGGCGTCCCTGTTGTTCCTGCAATTTCGCATGTGTGACCAATCTAGGGCAAATTGTGATGATTCTCTTCTTCGCTTGTCTTGAGTTGATCTCCTTGGAACTTCGGCTTGCAAGAAAGATCCTTTTCGTACCTTGTTTCGGCCTCCTTGAGGTGATTGTACTTCGATTCTGCAGCAATGAATTATGCCCTAGTCTCCTCGCACGTGTGAAAAGATATAGCCCAAAACAATTCTTGCAAACTTTGCTTTTTTCTTCCTTGGATTCTTCTGCCCTTTGCTAGGTATCTCCGCTCTTCTTATGCTTCCACGAGATGCTTGAGTGAATTTGATCAATGGTAGTCGACTAGCCTTCTATATATAGGCTTCTTGTCCAAGTTTGTACATCAACTTGTCAATGTCTCTAGTCTGACTTGTCAGTACTTGATAGGTTGACTTGTTACTCGCATCTTGACAAGGTCTTGGAGGGTTTTAGACTCTAACTTTGACTCAAATAATTTTTTCTTTGCAATATGTAACATGCCCAAAAGGGTCTTCCATACATGACAATGACTCAATTGACCTAGAAGCACTCAATGGGTGCTTGACCTAAAAATAATTTCCCCTTGAGCATGAAACCCATGCCTCAAGAACAATAATAATAAATTCATTTTTCTCTTTTACAATAAATACATAAAATCATGATTACATATGTCATTATGAAAACCGAACCTAGTTACATATTTCAATAGTTAGGAGGGGGTGTTGATGTTTGTAGCTTGGGCAGGTACTTCTACATAGGCTTAAGTGTTTGGGTGTGCAGAAGTCGCCCAAAATCTCTTTAGGATGCTTATTCAAGTATTGAATAAGTTGCTTTTGTAATTTAGCCTAAGTATAACTTAGGAAAGCACATAACTAATTATGTTGCCTATTGAGCTAAAAAACTAACGAAAAGTAAAGTATTTACCTTAGTGAATTATGTTTTAATCTCAACAGTTGTTCTCAAGTGAGGTGAGATATAATCTTAGTCATCAATCACTTTGGAGATTAGGGTTAGGGATTTAGCTCAATGAGAAATTATAAAAGCAAGGCTAAAGACAGGAGAAATACACACCACATAGTGAGCACAAGACTTGAGAGGAGCCTTGGTGATTCAGTGGAGAAGGGCTTCTAGTCAAGTGTGTCAGGTCCAAGGAAGTTGCAAGCATGCAGCAAAAAGATCCAAATCAACCAAGGCTAGGGCTTGATCAACTAGATCAAGCCCAAATTTGTTATATTTAATTTCCTTAGTGAGCTATTTTCCCAAGAAGGGAGCCCAAGTCGATTCTAATTATGATTAATGAAGAACTGATTTGATTGGGCACAAATTTGTGTGTACATGTGCTACTGAAATTGGTTGTTTTGCTTTTATTGAATATATATGTGTGTGTGTGTGTGTGTGTGCGTTAAGAACTCGTGCTTTTATTCAGTAGACATAAAATATGCCAAGAATTAATTGCCAAGTGTTGGATTCAGAATTTAACATACATGACTTAGCATATGTGCTTACCAAAATACTATCATACATCATAGCTATAAGCCCCAACATTTGGTAGTGTGGTGAAAAGAAAACCACACCAAGGTCCAGAGCTTCAAGGTAGTTATATGCAAGCACTAGACAAACTAGTCCTTGATGAGGAGAGTGATACCATACGAAAAGAATTGAGCCACTACATCAGTGAAAACCATGTCTTTGGGACCAAACATGCAAGGGTATCTAACTTCTCTTAAGTTGTGGAACATGCATGGTAGTTCTGCCCCACTATTGCACTCATATTTGTCAAAATTCCAAGGAAGTGGAAGTAGAAATTTTTTCAACAGGATCAAATCATCTATCAGCGGTCTTATGTGTCATTATAAATCCATCTTACAAGTTATGTAATGTAACTGGTCCTAGTAAGACCTTGAGTGTATGTAACAACCTAGGTAAGTCTATTATTTTGGCGAAAAGTTTCATCCTAGGAGGTTTTTCGTCTCACTAGTGTGTTTCTAAACATGGATGGTCAACAGAGTTTTTTCCTCCAACCTCACCCCAAAGCTAGGGTGGAATTCTTCGTCAAAGTCTTAGGTGAGTCTTAGTGTTCTAGTCGAGTCTTATGTAAAAGTGATTTGGGAATAATTTAAACCAGTGTTGATAATATTGGCATCGGCAAGGGTCCAGAAAACATCTTATCGGCAAGCATAAAAAATCATTTTTTTCAAATTTATAAACATAGCCGATATTTTCAAAATATGGCGATATTTTGCCAATATTTTCAAAATATTGCGATATTTTGCCGATATTTTGAAAATATCGTGATATTTACTAGATGATATATCATTTTGCCGAAAATATTGCGATATTTTCAAATATCGGCAATATATCACCGATATTATCAACACTGATTTAAACTAGTTGGCTAAATTATTTTATTTCAAATCACTTGGTCTACTAGATCATGTTGTGTCGCAGAATTGGATATGTGCCTTGAGGGTCTAAGCCAAATGTGTATTCCCCCTTTGAGGGTTGTAAATGTAAACATATTATGTAAATGACGGTGGAAAAAATATTAAATCCCCTCATGTGCAAATAAATTGATTTTTCTGGCAAAAAAATAAATAAATCCTAAGCCAGAACATTAATTAATTAGAGCCAAATTAAAGTTGTATTAGGAAAATTAATTCTCCAAGAGGAAAAAATTGTGGTCTTAAAAGAAGTAATTTTTTAAGGTCCTCCACCAAGGAAATATTGTATATTGCAAAAAAAAATTGGACCCTTCGACCTTGGTGGTTAAGTCAAAATCAATTTTTTTAGGAAATTAACTAAAAATAATTAATTTTGAGCTATCAAAATGGAATTAAATGAGAAATTCGAAAATTCCTCAAAAGAAAAAATTCAACCGCTAATATTAAAAGATCTTCAAGAGTTTATCAACGACCTAGATTATTTGACAAAGATCAAAGAAATTAGCCGTTATTTTTCCACTTTGAGGATTTAGCTATAAATTAAAGAGTCATTTGAGTCTCTAGCATGATGATCTTTGGCTAGAAAATTGTTGTTGAAGCTTTCATGTAAACTATTGTCCCAATGGGAACTATTTTTTCTATCATAATAAAGACTTTGGGGTGCAATTTCAAGGTGTTTCATGTTCATGATTTGTGGTATGTATTGACTATGGGCTTTCCTATGTTGTGTTGAATATTGATAAGATTTGTTTTCATTAAATGGAGATAAAATCATGCTATTGACAGTTTTGGGCTAATCTTAGGTGGTTTGATTCCCCTTATGATTAACAGATTGTCTTGAGATAAATACATAGTGTTTGCAGGTACTTTAGTCCTTGGTCTCCAAGTTCACAAATTTGGGCAGGAATATTTTGCTTGGATCGCAAATATTTGCATGGTGGATTTCATCTTCGTTAACGCTATAGTGTGATTTGGGTTTCTAAAGTATTTTTAGCCATTCATAAAAAAAACTCACAAAAAAAAATCTCAAAATTTTTATTTCAAAACTCTAGTACATTTGTAAATCTTATGAATAGATTTGTAAATTATTTTTGCTAATTGGGGTTTTAGGCTTTTTGAGATTTTGTATATACTTGGGGTTTTGGGATTTTGAAATTTAAATTTATTTTTTTATATTGGGTATTTGGGTTTTTATTCTAAATTTGTTTCAAGATTGAGAAAGAAATTAGCATTGGAGGTCTCAAAAACCCTAGACGTCTAGGGTTTTCATGCTATTTTTGCAAGTTGTTTATTTTCAAATCGAGGAAGAAACCCATTTTCTGAAGGCCCTAGCCCTTACCCAACCTAAAAAGCTAGTGTTTGGGATCTATTTTGCAAACATTAAGAAGGCCATAAGCCCTACAAGGGCTAGATCTCATTGCAAACAAGGGTTTTTTCAAAGGATTGGCATTTTATCTCTAACAATTTGTTTTTCAGTTATTTTGGGATTAACATTGTGTTTTTAGGCGGTCATCTTCATTGGAAGTCTTCCTAACCATCTACAAGGCCTCTTGTTTCGCTATCTAAACCCTGGTTTCTCGCTGTTTTACCACTGCTGTAATTTTTATACAGTGATATATAAGCCCTAAAATCACATTTAATTTGGTCAAAATAACTCAAAATTGCAAAATTTGATTTTTCCTAAATTTTGGCCATTTAAGCATTGGTTGTCTAACCTAGATCTGATTTTTTGCTTGCTGGAATTTTATTGCATAACTGAATATATCAGATCTGAACATTTTTTCAATAATTAACCTAAAAGGCTCAAAATTTTAAATTTTCAATTTTGGCAATTTTTTCCAAGTTCTGAGCTTTTTTTGGCATTTGTTCAAGCATTAATAGCTCATTGGTTTTCTTATTTCCTCACTGCTGTAACAAGTTTTTCAGATCTGATATTTTCTAAATATCACACTCTAAAAGCCCTAAAAACTTGATTTTTTCAATTTTGATAATATTTTCCTAGTTTTGGGCATATTGGGCATTTGTTGTAGCATAATTAACTTGTTGATTTGATGATTTGTTTACTACTGTAATAAGTTACCTCAAATCTGATATATGACTGAATACTCCATTTTAAAGTGGGTTAAATTCATAAATTTACATCTATTAATCATTCAGGGAAAAAAATTTGTTTCATATATTTAGTAAATTCCATGATCTAAAGTGAATTTATTGTTGTTGTCATAAGTTTAATAAATGGTGGAATTTTTTGAAATATTACTACTGATTTGTATATTTGAGATCTAACACTTGTTTGTCTTGCTCCAAGTTACATGGATTTTTGAATTTTACACTTAAAGCACTCATGCATTTAAGCTCTAAAATTCTGACCTTGTGGTTGGTTAAGTTGTTTTGACCCTTGGAATCTAATTGGCATTGTGATAAGAACATCTTGAGTAAATTTTATTGGCATCGTGTAATCGTTGGCTAATTGACAAATTGGATAATTTATTCTAAGTATCTTGTGGATTGATTCATTGGCACTTGTATCCTTAAGCACTTGCCTTGTATTAAGATTATCCTTTAATTGTTATTAAGTACGGTTGTCATAAGGAGTAATCATAATTTGAGTACTTAAACAAAACAATCTTAACTCAAGTAATTTCACTCATCATCTTTACACGAGCATTCTAGGATCTAGCTTGCCCTAAAAACCCACCTCCTAGCATAAGTTAGGTTGATAGACTCCTAGGGCAAGCTTTTTTTGATTAACTTGAGGGATTCATCCTTTCTTAGTGGTTAACACAGTGACCTTGTAGTCATCAAAGCCATAGTCTCTGTAGCACCGGAGCCACTGGGTGGTTGGAACATAGGGGGAGGTATCGTAATCAGGCCTTTGCCTATTTCTTGTTGGCTTCCATCCCACAACCTATTTTGAAGACTATTTCTCAAAACAGTTGAGGGAGAGGTTCAACGTAGAATAAGCATTTAATCTAAAATTTACCAACATTCTTGCAACACACCTAGTTCTTAGGACTTGCATCCCATATAGGTTAGTCTATCATACCAAGCAGTGGGTGTCCATCTAGTTACTTGGCATTATTTTACATCAAGCAAGAATTGTGACTCCATAAGACATCGGTCTCATACTTAAAAGCTAATCTAATCATTAATCTTACTAAATTTAACCAAGTAGCTAGGCCACTCATTTGTGTCTCCCAAACAAATTGGTTCTCAACTTGTTTTCTTTCACCTCATTTCCATAGGGACTACCCCCCATAGCCTAATGTTGGGAGACAACTAGAATGGAGTGGGCCGGGATCAGAGTGACAACCCCCTCACTGAGCGGTTGTCGCAATGCATGTACAATTTGAGCAACAACACCCCACAACTATAACATTTGGCAACACAGATAGTAAACACTTCCCCTACAAAGGGGTGTCAAAGCACCTATAGTTTCATCCATAATGTCAAAAGAAATAGTTGAATGTAAATCTATCAAAGAGCTTGGTTTATGTGCGTTACAATTTGCAATGGTTGTCCAATTACTATAAGGAGTCAAAGATGGATAAAATCATATAACACTTAGGACAACAATTCAAAGAAAAATAATTTGGAGGAAGAAGCACTGGTTTTGGAGCAATTGGAGAGTGCTCTTTTTTATGTTGATAATCATGGTGATTAGTCACCCCCATCTATTATGATGGTCACCCTAACCAAGACTCCAATAATAGGGGCTCCATATTCAATCACACTTCCATCTACATAATTACCTCCAATTTAAGCTTTGACTTTGGCTCTAACGATACTACCACGTGGAGGCTCATGGGAATTCAAGGAGATGCGGAGAGGAAGGAAAACTTGAGAGAAATTAGAATAATTGTTTCTCCTATTTCATTGTTTTATATGTTATATACTTTAGCACAATCTAGTGTTTTAGTCATTGGACCTTTCAGTTTTAATACTTCAATTAAATTATTATTTTATAACTTATGATCTACGCCTTATTTTGTAAAAACAACTCTTTCGTCATTTTGATAGTTAGCAAATAGCTTATTTCATTCCATATATTAATGGTCTACTTCTTGTGGTTTACAAATTTGTATGTTTGTAATTGTTAAATGGTTGATGCTTATTTGATTAATCATTAATGTGAACGTACTATGGATGAAATTTCTAACTTCATAAAAAAGCAGCATTCATCTACCAGTAGCAAATATGCATCTTCTCATATATTAAGCCACTAATTTGGCATTCTACATGTTTCTTTTGAATATAAAAACATTATCATACATAAAAATATATATGACACTTTGAATGCCCCCACTCTACTCCGACACTCTGGAAACCTTGCTCTAGAAGATACATGACTCATTTACATAGCCTCAATGAGAATGACAGTCGATTTCACAATACCCGACATCTAATATTAGATATGACTTATTTTAATATTAATTTAATGACAATTAAACTTTATAACTTTGACTTTATTACATAATGGAGTTCCCTCAATGGTCATATTATTCACAACTACTTGTCCCGAGACATAATCAACTTACCTACACCAACAAACTTCTAGAAATTGTTTAGGATTCACCTCTAAGTGGCACAAGCTATTAAAAAACAAAGTAAGGCTTGCCACTTCCCATTTTGTCATCTTCTTTATGCACCACACATCTCGCTTTGAAGTTGCCACAACAAAAAATAGAATTGACAACAAAACCTGCATGTGACATGGTTGATAACAAATAATCAATCATCTAATCATCCACCAACTCAATAACAAAATTATAATCAATGATGGTCAAAAAAATCAACCCATCTACCATTGATACAAAAGTTTGTTTGTACCCCAATAAATGTACCATTTTCTACATCTTGGTAGTTTTACCCAGTGTTGCAGGAACTGTCCACCCCAAGGATCTGGAGGCAGAATCGCGTCCTGTACAGATCTGCCTCCGATCCTTCAGCGAAATCACGGATCTGAAAATCGAATCTGTTGTTCCGCCATTTTTTGGCGATTCCTGTAAATTTGGATCTGTGGGGGGCCGATCCGCGGATTTGGAAAGGATTGGGTGCGGATATGTGGAGGTTTGGGCGTGTATCCACCGAAAATCGCGAGCAGATCCGAGAGAAGGTAGACGGTTCACATGGTTCCAAGGGGCTTTTTTTGTTTTTTTGTTTTTTTGGAAATTTCGAATTGTTATGTGAGGAACTGCACTTTCCAAATACTCCCAAGATGCCCCTTGATGCTCCCTAGACACTTCCTAGATGCTTCCTAATGGTAATGTTAAATTCTTAAAGTAAAAGTGGCATTCTCCTTTATCTTTCATTACCATCTTTTTACTTAAATTTTTAACATTACCATGAAATGACTCAGGATGTTTGAGAGTGATTCCAACTTCCAACCTCATCAGACTTCATATGGAGAAAATAGAAATTTCATATCCCGTTCAAAATTCAACAGACCTAACAGTTTTCAAGATCAATGGGATTGTGGCATTTCATTGGATTATATCATGTATGAGGGCATGTGATTGGCATTTAATCAAGAGCACCAAGCCCTATATGTACCCCAATATTGGTGTTTTTGATTGTTGAACTCCTTTGTCATGGCCTTAGCAATTATGTACCCTTCACTCAAGTCAAAATCATTGATCAGGCATGTTAAGCTTTCCCTACCATGTTATAAGGCTTGGATTAAGTTGTTTGATTAAAATTAGGCAATGTTGACTAATATCTCTATAGAATTGAAGTAGAGGCAAAGGCTAGACAAGAGAAGAGGAATCTAGATTCTAGATGGTTGATGTTGGAATAATTAATCATTGATGTACAACGGATGCCATATCT
Organism: Pinus taeda; assembly: GCA_000404065.3. Taxonomy (NCBI): domain Eukaryota; kingdom Viridiplantae; phylum Streptophyta; class Pinopsida; order Pinales; family Pinaceae; genus Pinus; species Pinus taeda. The sequence goes on from APFE031152840.1 coordinate 31,923, forward strand.
ATCTTGATTTATGTAGAAATATGCATATTTTCATGTCTTCTACAACTAATTTGGTATTTTAGATGTTTTTTTTAATATAAATGCAAAAAAAAAAATATATATATATATATATATATATATATAATATATATATATATAGTAGATGCTTCCAAGCCTCTTCGCTTCCTAGATTTTTGGGAAATGATGCTTCCGCGTCCCCGCTTCATGCAACGTTGGTGTTACCCCTCATTTTGCATGAGGTTACACTTGTGATTTTCATCACACATATCAAGGGCTTGCAAATTGATGAAGCATTGGATAGCCTAGGGGTTGTAAGTTCACTTGTCTCCATTGGTTTATTGAGATAATGTAGGTATGTGTGTCTTGATGGTGCTTTGCTTGGTAAACTTGTTTATCATAGAGAGATAGCACTACACTTGGACATGTTATGTTCAATATTTCATTTATGCTAGGAATTGATGGCATAGAAGAACATATGACTCTATAGAGTGAGCACCCTATCTTATATGAAGGATCTTCACATGTGGTTTGTATAGTCACTTGGTTGGCATCTTTGTTATGGATAGTACTTGGCATACACCCCACTTTTTCATATGGTTTATTACTTGTCTAGGGGTATTATGTTAAAATTGGCAACTAGGGCCAAACTCCACATGGGTCATCTTATTTATGACAGTTGATATTTTTATTAGATTCCTGATCCTCTCTCAGAGAGGTGTAGGATTGATCTAAAGATCATCCGATGATGACATGTACAAATGAAGTTATGAATTTATTATGATTATGGACAAATTGTCAAGGTCGGCCTGCAAACTCATGTAGGCTCAAAAGCCAAACAGCCACGTCTATTCATCCTCAACGTTAGCCTATAAATACATGATGCCTCATCCTCATTTGGACATCACTCATCTTCACACATCTCTCTCTCTCCTCATCTGATTGGGTATGGATTTCTAGGCAGCTCCTCTCTCCACAAGTGCGAAGGAAAGGAATGACATTTTTTGTTTTAGCATTGACCAGGATTGACCGAATTTCCAGAAGGTTGTTTTGGGCTGCGTTGACCAAGCGTTCACCTGTTTGACTGTGTTTTTGTGAGGGTTATCTCTGATTGGACAAGCCACATTTTTTGGCACAAAAATCGAGGCAATCCGTTGACTGTTTGACCAACATTTACTAACAGTTAAGGTTGACCGCAGGTTGATTGTTTGACTAGACTTTGGCTGGGCTGAATTTCACTGTTTTGAGAGTTGTTTCATCTTGCTGTTTAGAGGTCGAAGTTGACCAAATCTTTGAGGGTCAAATCTGCCCTATTGACCAGCGTTGACTTTTCTGGTTAGGGCTCTTTTGTTGTTGTTATAAAATATTAGATTTGTAAATTGTACTATCTCTCTTTGTTGAACTATTGAAGACGAAAAGAAGAATTGATCAAGGGTTTCCCCACATTGGGTTTGTCCCTGGCTGGTGCCACATATTGTGTCCTTTTGTCTTGGCTTGTCTTCTACTGCTTATGTTTATGTTCTATCAACATTTTACTTACATGTTTATGTGATTGCTAAACTGAAATTGATATTGGGCTCATAAAGAAATTGAAGTAAATTTGCTATAAAGCATAGAACATACCATTGTTGCCTAAAACTAACATGGTATCAAAGGTGAGGTGAAGACAAAGCCCAAGCAAGAGTGAAGGAGCAATCACCAATGACAATTGGACAAGGACAAAAGACTCAATGGGTTCCTCATCCTATTTCCCAGCTAAAGACAAACTCCATGATAAATATGACTATCATGGATGGAAGATGTCGCTTGATTTGACCTTGGAAGAGAAGGAAGTGATGGATTATGTGTAGGGTAAAATCATTGAGCCTCCTTCAAATGTATCAGCTACTGCGACGACCAAGTACAATAAGGTTGAAGTCAAAGCGAAGAAGATTATCAAGGATTCCATTGACAAGCATCTAGTGGCCTATATCTCTGAATTGAAGACCATCAAGGAGATATACGACAGGTTGGTTGGCATGTTCAAGGTTAGTAATGCTAATCAAATTCTATTTCTCAAGAATAAGTTGAAGGATATTAAGAAGGGCAAGGACGAGGACATTCAATCCTATTTCTTGAGGATTACTGAGATCAAGAATGATCTACTCTTGATTGGAGAAGTCATTCCTGACAGAGGACTTACTCTCATCACACTTGGAGGACTCCCACCTGAGTGGTATGTATTTAGAACCACTATACTCAACAATGATCGAATTCCAGGGTTTGAAGAATTGATGTCGAGATGCATTCAAGAAAAAACAAGAATGTTGGAGCAAGAAATGTCTTCTAATAGAAGCAACCCTACTGCATTCTCCACTCATGCCAAGAGGAAGAACAATGCAGGTTCAAAGAAGCAAAGTCAAGGAAGACAGGGATTCAAAAATGGAAGGAAGGGAAGATGCTTTAAGTTTAGCCACTATGCAAGGGAGTGTCCTAATAGAAGGTATACACCTCGAGATGATGACTATCATAACAGCTCTAGGGGCAACTTCAACAATAATGATCAAAGGAATGGCAGGTCCAATGGCAAAGGAAAAAGGAATGTGGGACATCAAGGAAATGGTCAACCCTCTAAGAAATAAAGGAACTCTAGGTATGAAGAATCCAATGTTGTTAACAATGAGCAGGAAGAGTACTATCTTATATTGTCCCTCTCCACTGCCTCTCCTCCGAACATTTTGGGAAATTGGCTGATTGATAGTGGTGCCTCAAGGCACTTCACCGAATGCAAGGAAGCCTTCTCTAATCTAATAGAAAAGGAGACAAACTTGGAGATCATCCTTGGAGACGATGCCACCTATCCTGCAAAGGGAGTAGGGAATGTTACCCTTCAATTGAATCAAGGTAACACTATTCATTTGCAAGAAGTATTGTATGTACACAATCTCAAGAAGAACCTGGTGTCCATTTCAGCGATGGAAGATAAAGGATTCAAGATGGCTTTTATCGATGGAAAGGTACGTGTTTGTAAAAGAAATTTTAAGGATGCTTTTACTCTTGGGTTCAGGGTTGATACTTTGTATCAAGTTGGAGGAAGTCCATTGGGAGCCATGTCTTGCGACACATCTCTACAATCTGAACTATGGCACCGGAGGTTCGCCCATCTTCATTAGAAGGCCCTAGCCAATGTGAGACAGATGGTGACAGGTATGCCCAAAATCAAAGTAGAGCATGAAGGTGTATGTCCGGAATGTGCCGAAGGAAAACTTACAAGGGGACCATTCCCCTCAAGTAATAGCAAGACCACAAACATATTGCAATTGATCAACTCCGACATATCTGGTATGATGCCCGTAAACTCCTTGGGAGGATACTTATATTATGTTGAAAATGCAACAAGATGATGGAGCTTAGTGAAAAGGAGTCGCCTTCACTAAGTGGGCCCACAGGCTATTTTTGGCGCAAAGTCTATTTTTAGACATATGGATCATGGTCTATGAGTTGCAGGATGTTATTTATGGATGATTGATCATGTTGGTAAAAATAGATGGACTTCTATTTTTAGACATATGGGCGGAGTCTATTTTTAGACTGCTAGTCAAAAGATAGACCAGTCGAATATTATTAGCTCTTAATAATATTTGGACTATACACATTATCTTATCCTCTTGCAGCACTTCAGTTCGAGCTACGGATGTGGCACATGCAACTGCCAGAAGGAAATACGCTTTTCCTATGGGTTAGTTGAGCTATTGCATGATGAACTTCAGTTAGAACTCAAGTGATTGAGTTTGGTGGAGTTGATTGAGGAGTTGATGGAGTTGTGTTCAGTTTGACTTAGTTGAACTAGTTGTATTTAGTCTAACTGACAAATACACTAGTGATGAGTGGTGTGAATTAATTATTAATTAATTCACTAATTATTAACTCATAAATCAACTAAAGAATACATCAGTTAACTCAGTGCATGGACAGTTCAGTGGAGACAAGTGTTAGAGGTGGGTGAAAGGGTGAGACTACTATCAGTTGTGACTATAGTTGTGCATGAGATTTGCATAATCATTGATTGAGATTGCCAATGAGGATTGCGCAGTACAAGCCAAGGGAATTCAAACTTGGATCTAATCTATTCTCAACTTGGATTGCACAGTAGAGGCAGGCAAACAATGGAGGAGATTTGAACCCGTGGCTTGTTCAGATCTGATCTAGTTTGTATGTAGCATGTGGAGATAGTATTGAGTACTTGTGAGGAGTATTGTACTATGTATTATTACATGTTCCTCTATCATTATAATATATAGATATTTGGGGGTTTTCAGCTGTATGCTTTCCCCATTACATACTCTGTTGATATGTGTGCATGCGATTGTTTTTTTAATTCTGCAAATTGATGATCAATGGTAGAGGAGGTTATGTATTATGCATGCATCTGTAAATAGTGTATAATCAGGATAATCTCTGTGAATAAGTGTTATATTATTCAAATTTCTATAACACTGCAAGGTGGATTCTAAATCAGATTTTCAATCATATCATCCTCATCTTGTTATTTTCCCCCCATGGCGATTTCTAATGCATACAGTGGTGCATAATAGACTTAATCGTCATCTTCCTCCTCCAACCAGAGAGGTAGATCGTGTTCTAACAAGGGTTGGGCAGGAGGATATAGGATTAACTGCTTGGACATATGCCCATTCTTTATGGTCATGTTCCTAGCTCGACAGCTGATGTAGGCATCGGTAGTAGCCAACCAGGGTCTTCCCAGAATGAGAGGATACCCAGTGAGCTTTGCCTTTGGTTGGAGAACTAAGAAATCAATAGGGTACTCCCAAGAATCAATGGAGACAATTGCGTCTTCCACAATTCCCTTAGGGATCATGGTGGAGCAGTCTACTAGCTACAGCACGGTCGTGGTCTTCCTCAAGGAGCCCTGAAGGTTGAGTTTGAGCATTGTGTCCTTTATCATCACATTAATGGTAGCTCCTAGATCAATCAAGGTGTGTGGGATCATGGTGCCATTGATGTGGACATCAACTACTGGGCTTCTAGGGTCCAGATATTTTGGAAAAATTACTTGCCCCAACATGAGGTCGAACAGTTTTCCTATGACATTGATGGTTGGGGCATCTCTCTTGTGCCTTCCTTGATGCCTAAAGCACTTCTCTTTGATCAATGTATTGTAGATAGGCACATCTTTTATGGCTTGGAGAAGTGGTATCTTCACACATAAATGTTTCAATTCCCCTAGGAGTTCAGTTTCCTCTGGGGTAGGTTGAACTGTCACGGATAGTCTCTCAAGAAAGGGTGGAATTGCTTTAGGTTCACTTTCCTCTTTATATTCCTCAACCTCCCTAGATGGAGGCTAGCTATCTGGGAGAACTTTCCCATATCACAAGTTAATTTCTTGAATCTCCACAGCATAAGTTGGGCAGATGGTTCCCCACTATACACTTGCTGAGTCTGTCTATTATTCGGGTTTGGATTTGGCTGGGTAGCCATTTGGGGTTGCTTTGGTGGAGAAGGGGATAACGGTTGTGGTTGGGCAGGTGGTGGAGGCGAAAGAGTGGGAAGAGAGTTGTATTGGGGCCTCCACCTCTGATGAGGTGCATTCTACTGAGGTTGTGGTTGAGCATAGGATTGAAATGAATGGGTGACTGGTTGGGCATGACATTGAGATGTGAAGGTCCAAGGGGGAGGCATGGACTAGGAAGGATGAGCAGGGGGGGCCCAATAAGGTATGGAAGTGACTTGGTTGGGGTTGTAGTATGCCTGAGATGTCCTTTGCATCCCCTACTAGTATGGTCTAGGTCCATGCAGCCTCCTTTGGTTTATGTAATAGAGTTGTTCAGTGACTCCCTTAGCCCCTTGATATACAACTTTAAGTTTGGGTAAGGAATGGCACTTATCTGTAGAATGATTTTCTTCACAGACTGAACAAATCTCTATAGATTTCAATGGGCATTCATTCCTAGGATGCCTCCTAATGCATCTAGGGCAAAAAATGGCCAAAGCCTTCTCTACTTCCTCTTGTTTCCTTTTGATATGTAAGGTATCCATTTGCATGGCAAGAGTCTGCAACATCTCACTCTTGAAGTCTTCAAACATGTTTCCAATTTCTCCTTTAATGGATGAGTTAGAGGAAGAGGTACTGGATATGGGTTGACTCCCCCTACCTTTCTTTCTGGCTGCTCTAGAATGGTTTCTAAAAACAATCTTTATGCCATCATAGGATAGTTGGTAGATGTATCCCTTAGCCAGTAGATGGAGGGTGTCTAAAAGATCTTCCCAAATTCCCCTGAGCAGGACCAGCTTCAGCGACTTAGGGTCGAGTGTACACCTGGCCATTTTGTAGCTGAGTTGGAACTTCTCTTCATAGCCTTCTAGGGACTCATCACTTCCTATAATCATTCAGAAAATTTCTTCTTTGGTATCTTTTGACCTACAATAGTCTCGATACTTCTTGTCAAAGGCTTGCTACATCTAAGCCCGAGTTGTGATGCTATTTCCAGGTAATCCCATGAACCAATGCAATGTTGCATCCTTGAGAGTAGAAGGGAAAAATTTCAACTTTTTCTCATCTTCTGCATAGTCATAGGTTAGACAGATAACAGAAAACTCAAACAAAAAGGTGTCAAGATCCTTTGTAGTCATACCATGGAAATGAGGTAGGGCGAAAGGGCTTATATTCTTCATTTTTTTATCCTCATTGGTCTCCTGAATGGGAAAGGTACCCTCTATTCTCTCTCCATTCCCCCTATCATTTCTGTGTTCAGCCATTGGCTCCAAAGCAATGTTTTCTTCTTCTTCTTCCCCTATAGGTTCTTCAAATATGTCTAGCTATTCACCTAAGGGTTCTTCTTGATCACAGCCATTGAAGAAGAGAGAAGGTTGCCTGTGTGAAGCAGTGGGGGTGTTGGGTAAAACTTTTCCTGAGTTATCTCTATTCCTATGAGGCATGAAAGGAAATATTTTTGGTTGGTTTTTGTTTCTTTTTGCCCACACTGGTAGTACCTGCAAAAATTAAATTTATTGAACAAAACAAATTGCAACTAGCTGAAATGAAATATGTAGAATTGAAGAAGAAAGCAAGGAAATGCAAAACTGAAAGCAGAGAAACGACTAGTCTACTTTTGCTGAAATAAACTATTAGCAGAATTTTGCAATAGAAAATAAAAGAAAGTGGTAATCACATAATACTCTAATGCTTCCCCAACAACAACGCAAAAAAGTGGTGAGCACCAGTATTGCAACAATAATGTTGCAACTCCTGCGCTGCCTACTTTACTCTTATCAACCCGGTAGTTTGTAACAAACTTGGAAGCGTCAGTGCTGTATACACAAGTACTAGTTCTCACTGTAAGTTGTCACTTGGTTAGCCGACACAAGATCACTAGGAGCTCAGGCCAACTTCCATGGATTCCAAAAGAAGCTCTATATGTGATGAAAGGAGAGAAAGATTACTCTACAGATGCTACTCTAACTACAAAATGGGGAAAGACTGAAATGTAAAGCAAATCTAGTAAACCCTAGTTAACCGGCTAATACTACTTTTACAGAAAGCACTATGAAAACCATGAAAGGAATGCCATTACCTAATCAAGGAAGTAAACAACATCTAACTAAGCTATTTCTAGAATTAAATAAGAAAAAAACATATTTTTGGATTTTTATGTGAATTCGACATGCATGTAATTTATTGTGTGTGGATGTGGCAGCAAATAGGTGGCGTTGGAGGGTGGTTTTTGGACTTGAGAGGATGTAGGATGGTGTGGATGGGTCCTAGTAGGTCTCATTTGGCCTTCTAGAGGATTTTTCCACACTCGGCCTTCAAAATAAAGCCTATAAGAAAATCTACAGAAGAACACATGAAATCTACAGGAGGAAAACAGGGAACTATAAGAGGCCTACGGGAGGAGGACAAGAACATTTTTAACTATTTTTAAGGTGTGAGAGAGGGTGGAAAAGGTAGATGAAGGGTGGAATTAGGTGTTAGGGTGCCTAGGGTCTACCATGAGTCATCAATAGAGATAAAATGATTGGATTTGCTCAAGGAGAAAGGAAGAAGTTATATGGAGAATGCAGGAAACTAAGGAATAATTGAGGAGAGACTTGGGTGACCTATAGGGCATGGATCAGATGGAGGATGGGATGGCTGATAGGCTGGCCTGCTGCTAGAAGAGATTTGCTGCATAACAAAACTGACAGTCAACCAAGGAAATCAAGCGAGCAATGAAATTCTTGTGCATCTAGGAAAACAGAGTTTTGCATCAAAATAGTCTAAACTATGATCTATGGAAAAAAATGCTAAGAAATGCTGCAAGAAAGGAAACCATGAAAGAATATTATTGTAAATAAATAAGTGAGCATGATGAAGAAGTTCTGAAGAAAAGTAAAACTAGACTATTAACCACTAAAAAGCTGCAAACACTAGAAGTCCTATGAATGAGGAAAATCTGTGTTTTTGGGGCAGCAAGAGGGTCTTTGCCTCAAATAATGGTCCCAAGGGGAGGAAGAGAGGCCAAGGCACTATTGCTAGCCTTTTGAATATTTTCTTTATCACTGCTTAACCTACTACAGAAAGCACAAATGGAAGAAAACTACTGAATCATCAAAAGCAACGTATTCCTAACCATAAAAGAAATACATCTAACAGCAACCTAATCTACAAACTGGAATAAAACATACAAATACAAGTAAAGAGGAGCCTGGCTACTTGGATTGGGCCCTAACCCAAGAGCTTCAGCCCTCTGAGGTAACTCAATGCTAGTTCAAAAAGGATTCCATCTTTATTTCCAAAACAATAGTAAGATTACATGAACTATCACAAAATAATAAGCTTGAAGTTGAGAAAAGTTTACATAAGCAAAAATCCAACAAAAATCCAACCCTAGTGAGGCCCTAGGCCTCTCTACTTATATAAATGAAGTTACCAATTTCTTCCTTAAAATCGGGGAGGTTTGGCTCCCAAAACTCGAGATAATCATCAGTGATCCTCCACTTGCTCGGCTGCCTTCTAGTGCATGCTTTGGCTGCTTGTACTTCGAGCTAAATGGAGGAGAGTTTGAAGTGAGGAGTAATAAATGAGGCGGATTCCCTCCTATAAGTCCTCTCCTTTGTCCACTTCGATTTATTGCTGCCATTTGTCCAATGGATCCTTGACTTTGACCTCAAAATTCATCAATAATCTGCATTAAACACATGTTAGACCACATGGCATCATAACTAACTCAACTCACTCCATAAGCATAAATATAGTCAGAAAATCATACAATAAGCTAAGAGAATGGTTGATTTGACTAGGTTAGGAGGTAAAATGAGCCCATATAATTACCCATTTATGAGGCTCATGTCACACATAATGATGCTTCAATTAAGAATGATGCTTTTATACTGTAATGTGATGCTTCAATTCAAATGATGCTTTTTCTATTGTAGCTCATCTTGTTGAAGTTGAGATTCTAGCAGCAAAAAATCAATGTTTTCTTGTATATTTTTCAAACAAGTTTGAATGTCTATGACAATGGATTTATTAATCATAATTGTATTGTCCATAGTAGAATGTATTAGAGTATTCTATAATTCTAATACAACACCCATTCTATCCAATTCATAGTAATATCACTGCACAAAAAAATTATTGGCATAGAACTTTGTCTTCAAAAATCTTAGAGTATTTAGGCTCTCAATATACCTCCATGTACCATATGACATATTTTTTTCGATGAACATATTCCTTCTTGGGTTCCACTCCAAATGCTAATGTTGTTGAAGATCCAAAAAGAGATGGAGTTGAAGAACCTGTCCCAAAAGGGGTGGATGAGGAGGTCGCTCCAAACGGTGAATTAAATGCAGAACCTAATGAAGATGCAAATGTGCTACCACCAAATATAGGTGGTTTATTACCAAAAGGACTGGAAGACGATGTAGTCAAAAAAGGATTTGTAGTAGATGCTTGACCAAAGGCAATTGTCCGGCCAAAGGCAGGTGTTGTTTGACCAAAAGAAGGTGTTGTTTGACCAAAGGGATTAGACTGTCCCAGCTGGGAAAAGATACCACCCCCTATAGGTTGTTGGCTTGCCAGATTTGGGCCACCTTTGTCTCATAATTGATAATCCTCCCATCTTAATTCTTCATGACTTTTATCGTTTTATTGTTACATAGCAGATATGGAACTAAGTTTCCCAATCCCTGACCACTTACAGTCTCTGCCTCATTTGTACTTGTATACGGTGCCACTCTACTACCTCCACGCTATCCACCAAAGGTAGTTTGTCCAAATCCTGGGCTGCCAAATGTTGGAGTTGTTGACTGAGCTCCAAAAGCCAAACTCTGACCAAAAGGAGATGGAGTGCTTCCAATTGTTGTGCTGCTCCCAAATGTTGGAGTAGATGTTAGATGTGGAGCATGATTGTTCAAAAGTCTTTGTTTTAGCCGGATGTATACCCCAGGAAGTTTGTACACCCTCCATGCAGGGGGGGTGCGGGGGGACTTTCCCCCCTGCGGGGGTCCGGGGGCCAGCGGTCCCCTGGCAAGGGTTCAGGGGTAGCGCCCCCAAAGCTAAAAACATATGTAAAATTGCCATGTAAAAGTATAGTAATTTCTAGTCAATCTAGGTTGTTCATTAGGCGGATGATCTGACAGTAGAACTTATGTTTAGTTTAGGGTTTTTTGCCCTAGAAGGAAACCCCTCTCTTTGTATGAGGGCATTGTATTTGAGGCTGTGTAATAGACATGTATTGCGAGTGAGAAACAAAGAGGTGAGACTGTGAGAGGAAACAGAGGATATTACAGCGGATCTGTTGTAGGTTGTGTCTCTTCATTTTGCTGGATAATAGAAAGGAAGGACTGGTTGTTCGGGGTGGACGTAGCCCAAACTGGGTGAACCACGTATATTTGTGTCTCTCTTTTTTTATGCATTCTATGTGTTTATATTTCTGTAATATTATATGTGTTCCATTGCTCCGTAATATATAATTTTCTAACAGTAGATGTTGCACCAAATGATGGAGTCGATTGACCAAAAGTTGTAGTGCTTCCAAAACCAAAGGAAGGAGTACTAGAAGCCCCAAAAGATGGGGTACTGGAAGCCCCAAATGTAGGTGTAATTTTTGACCCAAATGCAGGCATTGAAGTAGATCCAAATGTAGGTTGACTGCTTGCACCAAAAATTTGACTCCCAAAAGCTGGCTGCGTCTGTCCAAAAGTGCTTCCAAAAGGACTTGATTGAGCAGGACTTGGTGATCCAAATCCTCCAAATGCATGCTTTTGTCCAAATGTATATGTTCCACCAAATGGAGTAGATGTCTTAGAACCCAATGCAGGTGTCAAAGTTGCATTAAAAGCTAGTGTCGAAGAGGTGCCAAACGTTGGAGAAGATGTGCCAAAAGTTGTATGAATAGAGTTATATGACTGCGGGTTTGTATGTATGACTAGGGATTAGAAGTGATGCCAAAATAGAGAGCGATGTCACAACAAAGAGCCACGATGGGTTATACCACAACACAGTCAACATAATGTCAGGTTCACCACAATGTATACCATACGCAACGAAATACCATTCAATGCACCGCAACACAATAACACTACACTGCTGCTACATATCAAACATAGTTATGCCATTCATGCATCATTCTAATAAGGATTTTACATGTGTGGAGGAGGTAGAAACTACACCATAACACCTTCAAGCAGCATCTTCTGGAGAAAATTTTATGTAAAGCAGAGGAAACGCTTGGCAGCAGGGTGAAGCCGTGCTTACATGACTTGAGGACCAAGAATGGCAGAAGTTGGTGAAGTTGAGACCTTTGCCTTTAAGGCTAAGATCAACCAGCTTTTGAGTCTTATTATCAACACTTTTTTTTACAGCAACAAGGAAATTTTTCTTAGAGAGCTCATCAGCAATTCCTCAAATGCTTTGGACAAGATCCAGTTTGAGAGTCTCAAGAACAAGAGTAAGCAATGTTTTAGAAGCTAACACTTCCCTCTAAGCCAATCCACCTTCAACAACGCACCAGAGTCAGGGGATGGCCATCTTGGCCATCTCCTTTGATTGTCATTGAATGGGAAAAGATAAAGAATCCCTCGAAGGTCTATTGCAGGGCTCGATATAAGGCACAAGAGAGTGATAATACCCCAGCGATGTTGGTAAAATGCAAGCGACAATTTGGCAAAAACCCAATGATACAAAAAGCATGAATTTCTCTGTATTCAGAAGAGGAATATTTTCAAACATGACAAAATATGGAATCAAAGAAATTCCTAGACCACAGAGATCAAAATAAAGCTGGAAAGAACGCAGTTCAGTACAATAAAGCTGCTGCAAACCTATGCCAATCGTAGAGGCGTATCTGAACTTGAATTACAAGGATTCATGCATTACAGGAATTTCTCTAGCTGGGTACAGTGCAGACCAAAAGACAGTATTCATGATTTCCATAGACAGAAGCATTTTTGCAAGATAGTGTAATTGTGCAGGCAACGTTTCTTAGAGCTCCTACAGAACTAGGTAGAGATGGCAACTAGAATTTAGCTGAAAACATATTCATGAAATGCAAAATTGACCTACAAAAAGATGCCACAAAACAAGTGGCTCAAATAGGAGCAGGGCAGGAGTACGTCCGCTCTGATACCATGTTAAACATATACATGGCAGCAACAGAATATTAAAGATATGCATGAGAGTATATCTATTATTGACAATGATATACATTTATAGTACATTCATATGACCTTTGGTTTCGTATTCCAAGGTCTCAGTTTGGACTTCCTTAGACTATTCAACTTCCACACCAACCCTTAGAAGATTAGGTGTCCAACATGCTTTTTCTTATGTTTCTGCCATTATTGATTTTGGGGTGGATATCGGTGGGGTTTTTTCTGCTATTGGATCTTCTTTTATTTCCCTAATTTTCATGATTATCTTGGATGTTTTCTCATAAATTATTCAATCGGAGGTTGTCCATATTCTGGCATTGTTCATGATTGCAGTGTATATATTAATTTGTATGTTTAAGCATCAACTCCATCATATCTACAGGTGTTCTGATGCCCTTCTAGACTGACATTCTTAACATTTCTTTCCCATAATTTGGTGGGGGGTGGGATCCTGTCTATATATCAATGACTACTATACCATATGGAATCAGTGGATTAATCCCTTCATCATATCTAGGTAATGCAAGGAATTTTGTTTTAGGATATGTAACCAGTGGTGGACATGTCTCGGGTGTTGTTGTTGTTGCTGCTGTGAAGGTGTTGTGGCCACCAACAACCCCCCTTTTTTATTTAGTGTTATTACTAATACTAAATAAATGGGTACCCTTAGCTAAAAATTCAAAAAATCAATTAGTGATTGTATTTCCTTTTCAATAAACTTACCATCATAAACTTAAGAAAATACCTTTGAAAATATCTAAAAAACTTAAGTTTTGTGATGAGGGAAGATAAAATCATTCCTTAGAGGATATCGCATCGCAGAAAAGATAACGACATGCCTACTTACAAGCTAAACTCTAAAATCGCGAGAATGTGATGCGAAATTGCATAAGGATAAACATATATCGCATCGCAAGCTTTAGAAGCACACTTATAATAAAAAACCGCAGAAAACGCTGATATGCAATAGCACATATCGCAAAATTGCGCCTCGCAAGAAACTTCTTAACACAAAACATACATATATTATGATTATGCGATATTGCGATTATGCGATATTGTGATTATGCGATGTTGCGACCATGCGATACTGCGAAATTGCAATAATGCAACAAAACAATCTTACGATAGGACAGCAGAAAGATCTTGCGATCTTGCAATTATGCAATGCAGCAATCTGTCACATTGCAAAGCAAATCATGAAATCACTCCATCGCAAACTCTTCTGGCTCATTATTCAAGAAAAATCTTTTTTTCCCTAAAATGAACTGGTTATGCGCTTTAATACTCATTAATGAAGTAGTTGCCAGTTGTTAAGGAAATATGATTTTGTGTTTATTGAAGAGCCAGTTCACGTAAGGTGATATACTTTTGCAGGTATTCAGCATTTAGAGCTTTCCCGTCATTATTTATTATCATTACTCTCACCTCACTTGTAAACTTCTGGAACGAAGGACAATAGGTTATACAAAGCAGTGTACAGGAAACTACAGTGAAGATAGGCGAGGCTCTGCTGTCTGAAGATAAAGAAAAGACACAGCATGCAACAGAAACACGGATATTTTCACCTGGGAAGACATACATAATCCTAAAGTAATGGGATTTACAGCTACTATAGGCTCATCAAGGTCATATGAGGCATCAGTTGCAGAGTTAGCTTGTTCATTCCTGCACCGGAGAGCGGCAAGGCCCAAAATTCTGCCCTGCACAGAAACGGTTAAAGAAGTACTAGACAGCGCTGACATCAAAGACAGGAAATTTAGGGCTCAAGGTCAAGAGCTCTCAGAATCACTATTTTCACAAAATTTCAACTTTACATCCGCTACAACAAAACACGCAAGAGGTGAAAATTGCATTAAGGAAGCCCAGATTAAGAAACAAAGGCAGTTTCTGATGCGCGATTAATCGCGCATCGTTGGGTAAAACTTCTCGAAATGAAAAGCCTCTAATTGCTCAGTCTCCTATAAGCCCAGTACCGAAAAGATAGTGCCAACTCTTGCTGATTCCGTTTTTGCAGCACATTTAAAGGCTGAGGTCAGCCAATTGACTCTTCTCAAGCAAATGTTGAATGCTTGCAACATTAAGGAGAAAATATAGAAATAGTTAGTTTTAGATTTAATTTTAGAAATAGTTTTATTTTATTTTGCCTACAAAAAGGACGGTCATTTAAACCGTATCCTAAATTTTTGTAAATAAGTTATTTTTAGACGTAGTTAGTAGTATTTAAACCCTTCTCATGCATTTAGAGAAGGGTCTAGAAATTTATCAAAAACTTGTCCTCAGAACATGCACTTTTTGCACCCTCCGAGGAGGTTTTGGTGAATGAATGGAACAGGATTTATTGATTTTTGCATCTGATATCTACTACTGATGTTGCACTTCTGTACTCTTAGTTGATGTTGGATTGAGAAGAGATAAATTGCTATTGCTTGAAGCTCATGAGTAGAACTAGTTATAAATGGTACTCTGTCTCTTAACTATTTCTATCTCCTGTGTTAGAGTGATATTTAAGCTTAGTTGTTTATATGTTGATGCTTGAATGCCTGAGTTATCATTTGGCACTTTTGTACAGTGATAGCTATTTATTTATGCTTGATATATGAATAGCTTATTATGCGATATGTTTTTCGCAACTGATTCGCCTAACTTTTTATGTGAAATGGTTCATCTATATTGAATTCTTTTCTTATAATAGTTGAATGATCTTTATTACTGATTGTTATCTAAAATCATTTTAGATCGCATAACAGAAGAATCATACCCCTGGTTAGTATAGATTTAGATGTTTTTGCTTTTTTAGAATACAAATACATGTCATTAGATTAGAATTAGAAGTAGATCACCTCAATTAGAATCTTTTAAAGCCAGGAACATCAATTAATATTACACACACACACAAATTGGTAAAGTGGTCCCATTATCGCCAGTCGGACCCGCTATACCAAACGGAAAAGGAGCTGCCAACCAAGGTCCGAACCGGGCGGGTATCCCCCGTGTTGTTGACTCGATTTTCGGGGCTTCAACAGAAGGGTTGGATGGTTGGGTTGGTTGATGAGTAGTCATCTGCATATTCATGGTCATATTGCTTGGTCTGGTTTTTTCGTGCGCTGTGATACTTTTCTGACCACCACCTTTTTTCCTTCCGATGAGTAATTCAATTTTTCATGTGGTAGGATGCAGGGGTAGATATTAATTAATTGGACTTGGGTTATTCTTTCATTATCCCCAATCGTATATTTTCTGCTTTTTTTGGCATTGGACGACATGTTTGGAATGTTCATTTCTGGTTTATTATTATTCTAATATATGTGTCTACTTCATACCTCTTTTGGGTTTATTTTCAGCGGTGGCATTTCTTGTTTTAAAATATGTGGGTTGCATGTAGCATGTACTGAACATTGGTTTATGAGGCGATTGTGGATCTCGACACTATGGAGGTATGATCTCTAACATATTTTCTGATGGTTTGAGCTACCATATTTGGATCATTTAAGACTGAGTCATTTCATCCATTACATCTTTGCTTTTCCATGATGGATCACATGGACCCATTTGCTTCAGATACATCTGCACATGAGGCATTTATCCGTGCCACGCTAGAGGTGGAGACAGATCATAGATTTCCTTTTGGGTTGGAGTTTGAGGGTGGGCTTGATGGCACAGTTTCTGGATGCCAAGTAGATGTCTTTGGCGGTATGCCAAGTGGTGCGCATGCACAATTCCATTCACCACATGGACCGCATGGTTATCAGAATCAATGTTCATGAAATAGGCATACTATCAATATTTCATCACCTACACCAATTCTTAGTTTTGGCGATGACATATTTATAGATTGGGTTAGTAGCCTACAAAAATGAGCTTTAGTTGGTAAATGGCACTTTTCTGTGATGGGAGAAGGCGAGATGAGGAATTGGGTGGAAACTAAATGGAAGTCTCTGCTGGGATATATGCCATTGATGTTTCAGCTCATGAAAGATTGGCACAGTTTACATTTTCTGCGTCAGGAGGATTTATAGAAGATTAAAGGGCTACCATGGATTTAGGGGCAGGGGTTCTTGGCCCTCCATGCATGGTACATTAGCTTCAATCCATTGAAGGAAACACCCAAGAATACTTTGATTTGGATCAAATTACCTGGTCTCCCTATTGAATTTTTGACTCAGCAGGTGTTCATGGACATAGGGAATGGCATTGAAAGTTTATTTACATTGATCCCCAGTGCCTGGGTGCCCGAGACAAGCAAATTGCATGGATTCTCATTGAAAAAGAATACATAGGGGGCCTCCCTGACCATATAGAAATTTATTGGGAGGTTACACATCTGGTTCAAAGATTAGATTTATGGGGTATTCCTTTCAGATGTCTCATTTTTCATCACACGAGACATCTGATGGCACAGTGTCTGCATTGATTGGGTGGGAGGCATTCGGCGTATCGATGTAATTATCATGGGACAATGGATATGATGGGTGGCAAGATTGTTGAGTCTATTGTTGGCCTGGAACTTGCTAAGTTATTGGGCGATAAGAATGAAATATCAGGTACACCACCTTTTTCACTCCCCTTCACCAATTCTAGTATTTTATCCCAAAAACATGTTAATATCACTCCTATTGAGGTTCCCTCATCTCCTAATACCTCAAAAGGTACTAGAACACTACTATCTGATGACACTCTGCCCATGTCGGATAAGAGTTTGCCTTTTTCTCGTATGGACCTATCACCATCAAGGAAGATGCCTCCCCTCCTGATGTCACATGGGGATATCTCCCCATCCCACATTATGTATTTACTTGAATCCAAATCACAACCTATACAGAATATTTCTCCTGCGACTAGGACCCATCCTAATATGCCACGTTCACCTGTATCTTCCCCTAACAACTAGATGGACAATGACCTTGAATGCCTACTCCAACGAAGACATTGGACCTTTGCTCTCTTACCATTCACAAAACCACCAGCGCCTAATCTTCACATATCAGCCCCACTTCTGCAGGTAATATCACTATTTGTTGCAAGAAGAGCCAGGATAGCCGTCATTTTCGGGGTCGCGCTAGGGCTATACCCTTCTGTCCTACTGATTCTAATGTTTTGGTAGATGTTCCCATTGCTTCATCCATCCTGAGATGGGCCCTTAAATAAAATTATCCCTCTTCTGGGTTCTCATGAACTTCATTTTATCTATGAACACTCAGGGAGTGGGGGTTGCTCCGAAAATTTTTGGCTCTCAAAGAACTATTCCTTTCTTCCTGCCCCTATATTATCCTTATTCAGGAGACTATGCGCTCGGCACAACAGGCAATTGATTATTTTAGAAAAATTCTCCCGAATTGGTACATGGTTGCAATTGATGTTGCGGATGAATCGGGCAGACTAGCTACCTTATGGGACCTTAGATGGGTTCATATGAAGGCTTTCTCTTGCTTTGCTAGTATATTGGTTACTTGTAGTATTAAAGGTTTCCCGGGACACATACATATTCTAAACATATATGCCACGTACAAAGACCATCTCATATTCTAGGAAGGGTTGGTTGCATCTGAGATCTTAGTTCTTAGGTCCCTTATCATGGTTAGTGATATGAATTGAGTCATTGGTATACATGAAATATGGGGAGGTACTAGAAAAATTAATGCTATGATCAAAGATATTATCATTGATCACAATTTTGTTGATATTTGTCCATACAAGATTGGTCCTACATGCGATAATGGGAGGGCGGGTAATGGTTATGTGGCAAAGACACTGGGTAGATTCCTTCTGCACGAAAATTTGGTGGACGGACTTGGGTATATACAATCTGGCATCATAAGTAATTTTATTTCAGATCATAGACCCATTATTCTTCTGTGGCGGAGGGGGGGTCTCATATATGGTGTTCCTTTTAAATTCAATCGTTTTTGGATGTTGGACCCTGACTTCAATGCTCTTGTATGGGACTGTTGGCAAAAGGGTCAAACTCGGGATTCTTCCCTGATGATAAATATTAGAAACAAACTCAGGGATTTAAAGGTGGTGGTTAAGAAATGGGACAAGTGAAAGAAGGCCCAATTGAAAAAGGAATTAAACGATATTACAGCGGCTTTGGAAAAGTTGTGTCCATTGCTCATATTACACAACCCTCTGGTGTCATTAAAGATGGGCATACACTCACTAGAAATGAAGAGAAATCAAATTTTGAAACTTTGGGAGGCTTCATGGTAGCTTAAGAGCAGGGCTATCTGGATCCACGAAGGCAATAGAAACACCAAATTCTTTCATAGATTCGCCAACCATAGAAGGAACATAAACACCATATGGGAGATTAAGGATTCAGATGGAAACAGATGTCATACACAAGAAGCGATTTGTAGGGTGGTTGTACAACATTTTGATACAGCATATCGTAAAAGGGTGGCAGACTGTGCAGAGGACTAGATTTGGGGGGTGGATTTTTATCCCAATATGTTTGATGCAGCTTCAAATGAGGTGCTTTACAAGGAAATCACTGGGGATGAAATCATGGGGATCCTTAAATCATTTAAGAAATACAAATGTCCGGGTCCTAATGGATGGATAGTTGAGTTATTTACCCATTTCTTTGACATATTCTAGGGGGACATATTGGCCATGGTTGAAGAAACAAGATTCCATGGGTATATACATCCCCATATAAATTCGACTTATATCACCCTCATCCCAAAGGGGACATCCACTAGAACTTTCTCGGATTACAGACCGATCGCTCTATGTAATATGATATATAAGATTATATCAAAGACTATTACTAGTAGGATGAGGCTCACTCTATCTTAGCACATATCTCCTAAGAAGTTTGGTTTTTTATAGAATAGACAAATCCAGGATGTTGTTTCCATTGCACAGGAATGCATACATACCATACATATTAAAAAACTAAATGTTGCTATCATGAAGGTCGATCTACAAAACGCATACGATTGTCTTGACTATGGATACTTAAGAATGGTTTTAAACAAAATTGGTTTACTGGCCAGAAGTGTGGAATGGATTACGGTTTGTATTGCTAATGTGTGATATGCAGTTATTATCAATGGATATCCCAGTGAATACTTTACCATGGGCCGTGGGCTTGGGTAGGGTTGTTCCCTATCTCTGTTACTTTTCATATTGCCTATGGATGGCCTCAGATGGCCTCAGTGTACATATTAAGAATGTTGTGGCAGCATGTATTTTCTTTCCTCTGGTTATGAGTCGCAACATCAAGGTTTCTCACAATTTTTTTATGGATGATGTTTTGATTATGGGCATGATAAATAGGATTTCTTGGATGGCTCTATCTCATATATCTATCAGATTCAAAAATGCTACGGGGCCCTTAATGAACCTACAGAAATCAATCATTCTATATAGTGGTTGCGCACAGGAGGGTATTGATTACATAAAAAAATTATTTGGTATTGGCGCTAAGATATAGGAGGGTGGCTTGAAATAATTGGGATATCATATAAAACCCAACAAATATAGACTTAATGACTGGATGTCGTTAGTGGATCGGTACTATAAAAATATTTCAGGATGGGAGAACAAATGCCTTTCACTAGGGGGTCGCATTATTCTCTCACGATCTGTGATTACACAGTTGACTGTGTGCTAAGCACATTTATATTGTATATTTATTTCCATCACCAAGAAACTAAATTGAATCATGGCACACTATATCTAAACGGGTGGTATATCCAAAAAAAATATCACCTGACAAAACTTGCTACTATCACTACTCCAAAAAGTATGGGAGGGTAGGGTATACTGGATATGAGACTATTTAGATGGGAATTGTTACAAAAAGCACCGTGGAGGGCATCTTTGGAGGCAGCATATGGAGCAATATTATTAAATATGAATATTTAAAGGATAAAGGCTTCATTGTTTGGATGCGACGGGATCTCAGTGGGACTACTTTGGGGTCTGCCATATGGCATAGTTTCAATAAAATTAGACAATGCTTCCTATAGAATTTATTTTGGGATTTTGGTTGAGGGCACCAGATTCTAATTGGACATGATAGTATTTTGGGTTTTACAAGTGACTTTTCATTCACGGATGATCTCATGCAGCACATACATAGTACGGGTATTTTATATTGGAACCAGACCATCTCTACATGGAACGGTCACTATCTTAACTGGAAAAGGTCGGAAGAGATGGGGTTGGAAGACCCACTAGCTGGGGAATGGGAACAGATTAGATCCGAGTTACGATGGGCTAGTATCAGATGGGAGGCTGGTGGAGACAGGATCACCTGGCGAGGTAGGATGAAGGTTGGATGTGTGGTTGTGGCGGATATATATAATACCTTATGTTTACACAGGTCACACAAAAATGAGGTATGTGATTTTTATAAATTCTGGAAAACAAAAATCCCTATTAAAATCATAGTATTTGTATGCCTTGTATGGGAAAACAAGAACTTGACTTGGGAAAGTCTACAAAAGAGGAATTGGCAAGGGCCATGAGTATATGTCTTGTGCAAGGAAGAGGTGAAAAATAATGTACATTTATTCCTCACATGTCTGATCTCTATGAAGATCCGGTGCTATATTGCGCAGTATATTGATTTCCCACTCAAAAACTTCTCAGACATCCTAGAACGCTTGGGCGGGTGGAGCAAACAAAATACAATAAGGTGGACTATTCCATTAACTTTCTTCTAGGAAATATGGTGATGGCGCAACAGGATTATATTTGAACATTTCAGAGAACATACAACACAGGTTACGGATTGCATCATTGAGTGGTATCATTTATCTATGGATAACAGAAAAAGCACAACGACTACTATTTCTAAGAGCCCAGTCCTAGGGATATATATCTGGCAACTTTTTCAATGGTACAGCATAAAGGGATGTCTGTGGATGTGGCTTTTGGGTCAGAATATCGGAGGAACAGGAATTCTGGGTACACTGGGGCGGTGGCCAGGGTTCAAATATGAAGGCTGAAATTATTGCATTATGGGGACTTCACTTCTTCACTTCATATTTGGGCATCCCCATTATCCACATATTTGGGGACTCAATGGCTATCATTTAACACATATAGGGCAAAAACAATATGAGTCAACTTCACCTATAGGGATGGCTTAAATGTGTTGGGAATATGGGGCTCCCTTAGTAACTACTCGATTCAGCACATTGAAAGGGAATATAACCAATTTAATTTTGTTCTAATTAGTATGTTGTTGTATGATTTGCCAATGTTTTTTTTAACCATTTTAATTTTGCTCTAATTAATATGTTACTTTATGATGTTGCACTATTGTTTGTATCAATTGTTATATGACAGTAAAGCTCTACTAAAGCTTTTTATGCGGGATGAAACAGACTTGAAAGCAAGTTGAAATAGAAAAATGGAAATGCGTTGAATAGTAACTATTTATTATTCATTTATAAGCTTATTTTATAGGGTTGACATCAAGTTGAATTAAAAAAAAATGGAAATGTGGTGACTAGTAACTATTTATTATTAATTTATAGGCTTATTTTGCATCCATTTACATTAGTTAAAACAAATTGTTTCTTTTAACTGATGCAAATCATATAATGAGTTCAAATATATAATTGGATTCAGGGATGTAAATTGAATTTGTTTTAATAATTATTTATTAAAGTAAAATCATTTGCATAAGTGTATTAATCTCTTGTAAGTTTCAAACTATTTTGGGTTTTACAATTAAACAATATGATTCAATAATAATAACAGCCCTTTCCCCTGATTAGATAATTTGCTCTTGGATTGAGAGTAAGGCCATGTTTCTCCTAATCGAGATAGGTTTATTTTCCATTACTATGCATCATCCTCACACTTGCACTGCTAATTGCACTTCTATTTTAACAATTTAAACTTAAATCTCCTTCAAATCATTAAAAGCCAAACAAAAGGTATATTTTGTATATTTTTTTTATTATTATTAATAAATTAACCATATAATTTGATAATTTTACAATATTTACAATTATATGTTTTGTAATATTTAATTATAAAATTAATCTCAAACTCAATATTAAAATTAATTTAGTACTAATTAAAATAACAATATTATTTTAGATCTATTATTTAATATTAATGTTAGTGTATAGAATTAACATACACAATTAGTATTATTAAACTATATTACTTTGAAATAAAGTATATGTTGTTAAATGTATAGTTACATTCAAATTATCATATAGCATAGTAATATTTTCATTCATATTATAGTATTGTGAAGTAGAATTAGTTTAGTGTTATGCATTGTAAATATTATATTTACTATTTAAGTAGATTTAATATTAATAACTAGAATAGTTAGTATTTAGTATAGGTTATGTTCGTCTAATAATATATTATTAACATATTATTAAGTAATGTATATTTTAGAATAAGGAACATTTACTCCGGTGTGTATAATATAATATATATTTTGTTATATTTTTAGAATAAGAACATTTACTCCGTGTATATATATATATGATAATATATATATATATTTTTTGTTAGAATAGTGTATTTAGAATAATATATATAATAGTAATATATTTTTGTTAAGTTAGATTAGTTAGGAATAGAGTAAGTAGACATAAAAATAGGTAATATTATCAGATATATTAATGTAGTTGTGACATAACTATTAATATAACAATAATATCCACTAGTATAGCACTCATATAGTTTCAGATAGGATTAATAATTAGTGTTACATTGTTTAGGATAAGTAGGATTAGATTAGACTAACTTTATGCTAGTATTTGGAGAGTGGTTCACTACACCCATAACCAGTTGGAATAACCATTATCAACGGATATAGGTCTAATTTGGATCCTTGACTAGGTGGTCTCCCCTGATGTTGATGGAGGTCATTTTTTCCCATCAATAGGTTTATATGATTTTCGAGCTATTGAAGTTACAGTTGTTTGGTTGAGCCTCATATTAATGATGTTTTGTTAATAATAGAGTGAGTAAATTGTTGAGTAGTGAAGAAATTTGTTGAAGGGTTTGTCTTGATTTTGAGTTTTGTGCTAAAAGAAGTGGATCCAGTTTGAAAATGGATGAAAAGGAGGTCCACAGTGATTTGGGGGTTACTGTCTCCAGTTGGTTGGTTCCATCAAACTAATCTGGGGGAGTTGGTGTTTTTTGTTGGTAGGTGCCAATTAAACAGTGCAACAAGAGTGGTTTCTTCATGTTGGTGGGTGCTACCAAAACTTTGCTAGGGATCAAGTGCTTCCTACTGGTGAGTGCCAGCAAAACTTTGCAAGGAAGTGGGTGCTTCCTACTGGTGAGTGTCAATGACACATTGCAAGGGAGTGGGTGCTTCCTACAGGCCGGTGCCAGTGAATTTATGTAAGAAAATATTGAAGACAAAGAAGATAAGAAGAATGGTGGTTTTGTCCCTTGATGGGCTTCCACCTAAACTATTTGTGTTCGTGTGCATGATGTTATGGCTTCTTTTTGTATTCCTTAATGATTCTTATACAATTGAATGGTGAATGTCAATGAGACTATAAATTTGTAATAATTCCTGAAATATTCATTTACCCCCTCCCTCCATCAGTATTTCCAACAATTGGCCCACTATCTCTCATCATTTAGTTCCTCCTTTGATTACTACTCCTCATGCACCTTTCGCACTCTCGCAAGTTATGTCCTCTCGCACCAATCAACCTATTCACTCACCTCCTCATTTTGTAGTAGGAAAGTTATGTTTATCTATAGTGCCTGCACACCCCCCTTTTGAACCCACATATGCGCATTCCCATACCAATGCATCAAAAATAGGTGAGAAGAGAGATATATCCTTCCAAGATATGCTCCAAGAGGTACAAGAAGGAGAGAAGAATGGAGTAAAAGAGTATGAGGCAAGTTCCAACCTATTCACTCACCTCCTCACTTTGTAGTAGGAAAGTTCTGTTTATCTATAGTGCTTGCACACCCCCCTTTTGAACCCACATATGCGCATTCCCATACCAATGCATCAAAAACAGGTGAGAAGAGAGATATATCCTTCCAAGATATGCTCCAAGAGGTACAAGAAGGAGAGAAGAATGGAGTAAAAGAGTATGAAGCAAGTTCCAACAAACATCCCACGGTTATCTTGATATTACAATTATATTTTACTATTTGGTTTGAATTTATGCAAACATATTTATGTTTACGGTATATATTATATTTTTGGGACTGCATGTTATTTTTTGTTCATGCCACATATTTCAATGATATTACTTTTTATGGGAGGCACAAGTTTGTTTCATATGGCAGATTATGTGATGATGAATGATATGGTGTTTTATATGCTTAGTTTCTATGATGATGATGTTACTTAATGATATCGTATTTACATGTGATTTATTTCCACAATAGTCATAAGGTTTGATGAAATACTTTATGAAAATAGATATAAAAGGGGAGGCCCACCTAGCAACATTAATTAAAAAATCTTAAAATTCCCTCTCCCAAATTTAAAAATGTTAATTTTTATTAGGGTTGTATCATTCTTTGCTTTGATAATTGCATTTCTCCATTTACACATTAAATTCACCCCATGACATCATAACATTATTCATATTTACGTCATTATTCAACAACATATGCAACTATGTAGAAAGAAAAATATCATCATCATCAATGCAATGGAACATAAATGAATAATAAAAGAAAATCATTCACACATAGAGACACCAAGATTGGTCGAAGACTAGGGAAAACCCACTATGGGGAAAACCCTTTCAAATTATTTTTCTTATTAAATTTTCATTAAATGATTCAGCAAGAGAGAGTAGAATGATCCATATCTTCATCCATACAACTATCCAGAAAAAATCAACTAAACAATATCCACAAGATGAACCCAACGATGATCATACTCAAAAACCCTGATTTAGAATCATGTAATGAACTGTCACTGTCTACGGTCAACCGCTGAATACTGCGGTCAATGAGTGAAAAATTTGATCAATAGGAAAATACAACTTTAGGTCCCAATCATAAGGAGGAAGTGAGCATGTGAACGCTTGGGAGCTTTCAGTCTCTCCCTTGAGCCTAAAAGCCAGCAACCAGTCGAATATTTCCTTTAGAAAGCCTGCAACTGAGAAACAAAACCTTAGAAAAATACATGCGAGCTTCAGACCCTGCAATTTCACCTTCGAATGAACCCATTATCCACAAACCTGCCTCAAACCTGATCGAGCCAAAAACAAGAAATATAATAGAATAATGATCTATAATGATGTCCAAATTAGGTAGAGGTCACTTGTATTTATAGCCTTCCAAGGGTGTCCAATTTGCTTTAGGGCCTACCTAAACAAATACGCACATGTGGGCTCATAATTCAAAAATATACTTTCCCTTGTCCAAATTTGATGATCTTTAGGTCAATCTTGGTCCTCTCGAAAAGGGGAACTCAATGAAAAAAATAACTCCATCAAATAAGTCATGCAAAGTGTAATTTGACCTTAGTTTCCAATTTTAACACTCCCTCTCAACCAAGGAGAATTCCACCTACATCATTTCATGTGTATCCTATCATCAAATCATATCCTAACTCATGTATCTCAGCATCACTTATCATCATTGTCCATCTCAATTCGTCACTTGCTTATTCTTGCTTATCTCTTGATTATCCCTGATCATATGCTAAACATTCTCAAATCTAAAATAAGAAGAATTTGACATCATATTGGAGCTCAATCTAGCACCCTTTATCCATAAGGGAGCCACTGCTACCACCCAAAATCTTTTCCAGCAGGGAAGCCAATGCAACCACCCAGGAAACATCAATGAGGAGCCAAATCTACAACCCACTTCAATGTTAGAGAGCTTAAATCAATCCAAAAAAACTTCGGGGAGCTTAATCTCAATCTGAAATCTCATGGGGGAGCTAAACATCTACAACCCCATATCAAGAAATAGGTGATATAGGGGAGCACATCTCAACCCATCCTATTTTCTATCAATCCTCCCAACAATGACCCTCAAGATTCATGTGGTAGAACACCTGCATCATAATCATCTTGGGTTGTACACCCCCAAGTACACTCTCAACCCATTGGCCAGATAGGGAGTGGTATTCCCAACAAGCCATGCTTATCGGTATGATGCCAATTGGGGTATACTCTAGAAAGACCAATACAGGGGAGAAACATCTCTAACCCTATGGGTAATAGATATGGGAGCAACATCTACACCCTACTATCTAGAAATCCCTCAACCCTGGGAGCCATCCATCTCAATTCCACACCCTAAGAGCTCGAACAGGGGGTAAGAGTTGGTTGAACGTCCTCGATCAATGATACACTATGTAGATCAATAACATATCATCATGCTCATATTTGGTAATCATCATGTCTCAGTCTTAACATCTCTTGTTATATAGTAAATCAAATATCATACTCATACTCATCTCCCCTCTCATGGAGGTAGCAACCATAAGCCTAAGCTTGTCTCCTATAGAAGCAGCGACTAGAGATATCTTCCAATCATATCCCACTCATTATTATCACAATATATCCTTTTCATATCCAAAACCTGCTCAAATGACTCTCTAAAGAGCTTATTCTTCCTACCTCATAGCTAGCCATGCTAGCAACATCGTATTCAACCTCGGTCATGCTTGAAGGTATAGACTCCTCATTCAAGACATCATGGCAGATCTCATACTAAGGAAACACCCAGATGTTCTCATCAGTAATGATCCCAAACATCATCAGTAAATCCATGCATTCGCATATCATAGCATGAATATCTCAGATCAAAAATTGGTCACCCATGCAAATATCTCAAAGGGTCTTGGAGGAAACTCATTGTGTAGGAAGTGGCTCAATCATGAATTCACTCAGATTTTATGCACAACATATGTATATACATATGGGTGTTTAAACATAACATCAATGATTCAATGAATGTCAATTTCCAATTCAAGTTCGACAATATCTCTTCACAACTTCTTGAAATTGAGTCAGAGTGTCCAAGGATTTTCATTTCCACTTTCCAAAAAAAAATCAATAGCTTTATTATGTAGATTTTATTTTCCAAACTTCATAAAGTAATTCATTATGCTATGATTCCTCATTTTGAACTTTAGAGGCCAACTCCCTCTTACTTTGATCTTCAGAGGCTTATTATCTATTAAGAGTATACTATCAGTATGTAAAACCAAAATCAAAGTCATTCCTTGGAACACTTTGGAAGAAAAGGTTCAGATTGGAACATCTTCCTCGCTTCATGAGGTAATTGTCAATGCAGACACAGCAGGATTGGGGAGCTTTCTTTATACAAATATTTCTGCAAACATAACACTTGACCAAACTAATATGCTCAGCCTTACATAAATCGATATTGTGCAATCAAATAAACTAAGTTAGCCTATCAAATTTTAGATGCCAGATCAAAACTAACATCAAAATCATCAATATCATTGCAAGAAATTCTTTAGACCAGGTAACAGGTAGAGCTCACATCCAAATATCAACTTATGGCTTCATCTATTGTCATTCCAAAAAATTGTATTTTACCAAGAAATATCAAACCAAAATTCATCAAGTCATCCTCATGACCATAATATAAATTTTTTATGTCATTAGATGAAAAGGCATACATCAAGCATAATTCATGCAAGTTCCATCCATTTATTGTTAGATTACTTCATACTAAATCGCAATTGTTTATACTTCTACCATTGTGCCAAGGAAAATGAGCCCAATAAAAACCCATTATTAAATACCAATATTATTCGTTGAAAGTTATAATGCTCACATAGCATTGTCATCAAGGAAACTCATCAGATATCAAGTCAAAGCCTTAATTTGTTATCACGATGAATTTTCCATCCATTGAGAAAGAGGTAAATAGATTGTTTAAAGCTAGTATCATTGTCCCAATTAGATTCTCTGATTGGATTTCAAATTTGGTCCCGGTATGAAAAAGGACTGGAGAGATAAGGTTTCGCATTGATTTCCGGAACCTAAATAAAGTATCCTTGAAAGATAATTACCCTCTTCCTAAGATGGACCATATTCTGCAAAGAGTAGTTGGAGCATCACGGATGTCACTACTAGATGGCTACTCAGGTTACAATTAGATCTTGGTGCACGAAAAAGACCAAGACAAAATTGCCTTCACAACACCATGGGGAACTTTCAATATGCCAAGATGCCATTTGGGCTGAAGAATTACGGGGCCACTTTTTAGAGAACCATGGATATAGCTTTCGCTAATGAGAAGGATGTTTTCTTGGTAGTTTATTTAGATATCTTGACAATATTTTTTGGTTCTGATGATGAGCATTTACACCATCTGAGGATTGTTTTTTAGAAATGCAAGATGTTTGGGATTTATTTAAATCCAAAGAAGAGTCCTTTTGCCATGGAGGAAGGTAAACTCCTTGGTCATATAATTTCTAAATATGGTATTTGCATTGATCCTTCAAGGGTGGATGCAATCCAACAAGTAGACTTTCCGTGGAAAAAAAGGAAATTCAAGCTTTCAATGGTAAGATGAACTTCTTACGCAAATTTATACCAAATTTGGCTAAGCATTTATGTGAGTTAACTAATATGTTGAAGTGTAGGAATTTACAGGGTAAGTTCCTCAGACAGAACACCAAAAGGACACCGCTCACAAATAGATCACAGATCAATACACCAGTATTTTGACGTGGTTAAAACCCTCAGAGAGGGAAACAGTCCACGGCCTGCGCCAACGTGGCTACTACAGGCAATTTATTAATAAAAGAATGAAAATTTACATAAGCTTCTCTCATGCACGGTTAACCTACAAATGACCCTCCATGCGCTTTAAATAGAATTCATGGACCAATCGGGTGTCAAGCCACGGATCAAGTGTCGGTAATACCGAGGAGAGAATGAACCGTCGGATCACTACATATCGTGACCGTCGGATTGTAAGTTACAAAATGTACAACGGTAAAGAAACACACTTTACCTAACTCTATACCTAACTCTATACTAGACCAAGTTGAACTTAACATTCCTATGTGTCGGAATATCCTAACATCCCCCCTTAAGAACAACTTGGGATAGGATTGAAGGATTTACAAATATGACACAATAGGAGAAGGAAGGAGGCACTAGAGCCTATCCCCCCTTAGTGACAACTTCCTGAACTCCAAGCATATATCGAAGTTTAGTGAACTTCGCCTCTGTGAGAGCCTTTGTGAAGATGTCTGCAACCTGATCATCTGTTGAACAATATTGCACTTCAAGAACATGGTCATGAATGAGTTTTCTGATGAAGTGCATGTGTAGTTCAATGTGTTTGCTGCGCTGATGCTGGACTGGATCTTTGCATAGCTGAATGGCACTTTGATTATCACACCAAAGTGTGGCGGATGCTGCTAATCAAAGCCAAATTCTGATAGGATCTGACGAAGCCACAAGGCTTCCTTACTAGCTTCCACGGCACCACGATACTCTGCTTCTGCTGACGAAAGAGAAATGGCAGCCTTGTTTCTTACAAGCCCATGTAATAGGTCCTGAACCAAGAGTGAAGACATAACCAGCAGTAGACTTTCGATCATCAGGGTCACCAGCCCAATCAGAATCAGTGAAACCAACTAATAGAGGA
>APFE031152841.1:3814-20587 GCA_000404065.3 Pinus taeda
ATACTTCGTTATGTTCGAGGTACAATACAGTTTGGGATTCATTACAGTGCCAAAGCAACTCCTCTATTAGTTGGTTTCACTGATTCTGATTGGGCTGGTGATCCTGATGATCGGAAGTCTACTGCCGGTTATGTCTTCACTCTTGGTTCAGGACCTATTACATGGGCTTGTAAGAAACAGGCTGCCATTTCTCTTTCGTCAGCAGAAGCAGAGTATCGTGGTGCCGTGGAAACTAGTAAGGAAGCCTTGTGGCTTCGTCAGATCCTATCAGAATTTGGCTTTGAGCAGCAGTATCCGACTACACTTTGGTGTGATAATCAAAGTGCCATTCAGCTTTGCAAAGATCCAGTTCAGCATCAGCGCAGCAAACACATTGAACTTCACATGCACTTCATCAGAAAGCTCATTCATGACCATGTTCTTGAAGTGCAATATTGTTCAACAGATGATCAGGTTGCAGACATCTTCACTAAGGCTCTCACAGAGGCGAAGTTCACTAAACTTCGATATATGCTTGGAGTTCAGGAAGTTGTCACTAAGGGGGGATAGGCTCTAGTGCCTCCTTCCTTCTCCTATTGTGTCATATTTGTAAATCCTTCAATCCTATGCCAAGTTGTTCTTAAGGGGGGATGTTAGGATATTCCGACACGTAGGAAATAGTTAAGTATAACTTGGTCTAGTATAGAGTTAGGTAAGAGTTAGGTAAAGTGTGTTTCTTTACTATGTACATTTTGTAACTTACAATCCGACGGTCACGATATGTAGTGATCCGACGGTTCATTCTCTCCTCGGTATTACCGACACTTGATCCGTGGCTTGACACCCGATTGGTCCATGAATTCTATTTAAAGCGCATGGAGGGTCATTTGTAGGTTAACCGTTCATGAGAGAAGCTTATGTAAATTTTCATTCTTTTATTAATAAATTGCCTGAAGTTGCCGCGTTGGCTCAGGCCGTGGACTGTTTCCCTCTTTGAGGGTTTTAACCACGTCAAAAATATTGGTGTATTGATCTGTGATCTGTTTGTGAGCGGTGTCCTTTGGTGTTTTGTCTGAGGAACTTACCCTGTAAATTCCTACGCAGGGAACATGGATGCTAGATAAGGAGAATTCTTTTTAGGGAGCTCAACATATTCAAGGAGAAAGATCTCAAAATTTTGAGCTCTATGAGGGAATGTGAGCTTATGATGTAGGTAAAGTAATACTACAATGGATAAAAAGCTAAGGGAGTCATTTTCAGGAATAAGAAGCATTTTGTTGATGATTTCTAGGGTGATAGATATCAAAATGTCTCCATTTTGAGCTACCACGGTTCTCTACAAGGGGTTATACTTAGATTGGCGCCACATGAATAAATCAGGAAATGAATAATTCTAAGGAAAAATATACAGAGGCAGAAGGGGTTCCCATAGGTTTTAGCCAATGATGTAATTTGAACATGTCGAATTCACATTCTGTGTATGCAATCTTAAAATATTTTTCAGCTAACGGGATGTGGTCCAGGTCTAAGGCATCAAAGGCCTTTGGGGTTTTCTGTACTGCAGAAGAACTGGCAGACAGCTTGTCTTTCTTCTTAGGATATATAATAATATAAATAAAATGGAGGATAAGAGGAAAGTTACAGAGATACCTTTAGAATGACGACTATTGTTTGTAGGCTCAGCTCGGTAGAGACTGTAAACTAGGAACAATGAAGTTAAAATAATGAAAGAGCAATGTAGGAAAAGCCAGTGCAACGGGGTGAAGAGATATTTATCATCAGATTCTACTTACTGTTACATGAAAGTTTTTACTGATCGACTAATTTGGCATTTAATGGAGGAAGATCAGCAATGGGAAACAATAAATTTGTGGCAACGAATTAGAGGAAATAGATAGGCGGCAACAAGCACATGGCATGAAGCGATTGGAGGTGGAAGGCGTGGGAGATGTTACCGTTGGGCAGTATCGGGAAGGGCGGGAAGATGGGCAGGTGGATTTCGAAGGGGGGGTGTGAAGCACGGAGGTGATGACATATTAACAGGGGGCCCGCATGGGAAAAACGACTTTTCTCACCCCCCCCACCATTATCCCATATCATGGCGAAGGGGTGCGAAGTGGCTTCCCCGTCGTTCATTTGGGCGAGGAGTCAGATCGCCATCGGTTCTTGCTTGATCTTTATTGCTTGCTGACAAATGACTTTTCTCGTATATGAACTTTGACTATAAAACATAAAAATGTTTGTTTACAAAATAATTAATCACCATTTAAAAGGTAATTAAGTGCTAATTAAAAATTAATCTAATTTAGGCGCATTTAGACTAGCAACCCTTATTTTTCTAATTCACTAGTCAAGCCTAATCTAATACAACTTGGCCAAATTTTGAGCATATTAGCCATTTATCTATCCTATTCTATCTTATATTCTAATGTTCAACTAAGTTTAAACTGTTTAGTGAACTTATTCACTAATCTAATACATAAATTTAAATGATTTGATCTCTATTAAACAATTTGATCCAAATTAGAAGAAAAGGTTGTGGCACATGAACAAGTTGCACACAAACCTTTATTTATTACAAATGCAATTTATTTCACGAAGTGAAATTTAAACAAACACACTTATACAATTTTCTTGATTTTCTTTTGATGGAGTTTTATTTCATCTGTTTTTTTTATTTTCTATTTTTTCATATTTCCATTTTTTCTTTATTTTTTTCATACCCTCTTTTATAAAATAAAAACTAACTTATCAAAAATAAATCATGTTAGAACATAGTCCACACTGCACAAACTTCATTATCAATTGGTTGTCTTCGTTCTTTCTCTTTTCTTCTTGATCTTCTATATTTCTCATTATTCGCAACTTCATTAAGTCCTTTATGCTTGATTTCAGTGGGTTAAATTGCACAGTTACAACTCGTTTAAATTTTATCATACACACTTGAACATTTTTACAAACCAAGTCACTTTAAAATATCTAGATGAATGGAGTTTAAGCCCCAACTAGGGGGTAAGTTTCTATTGATAGAAAATGAACATGTTCTATGGCTGGGAAGAGTGTTGAAGGCTTGCATCCAATTGGTGATTTTACCATATAAGTGTTAGTGTTACTATTTAATTAATTATGCTATGATTAATTATGTATCTTTCTTGTGATGTGCGTGTAAATTTATAATTGTTGTGTGTGAAGAATGCATTAAGAAATTATATTCCTATATATGAGCAATTGCATGTAGAGTGCATTTACACCTGCATAGCACCCATACAAGAAGTAAAATGAAAAATGTATCTCAGAAAACATGTCTTATTGGTAAATGGCACAGAAATAACCCTCAATTAGAGGTCAGAGGAATTATTATAACTGAAACAAAGGAAAAACCATAAAAAAAAACAAATTACACAGAGTTGTTGAGTATGAGTATGCCCCGCCAAGTGGCTAGAACACACCCAGAGGTGACTAGTAAGGGGACGGGGACATTACACCTAAGTACTCAATCTTTGTTTCTTCCTCTCCTACTTCAAAGTTAATGATAAAATCATCTTAGAAAATGTCTCTTATAATTTATTGAATCAACATATACGAGCAAAATAAGATCATAAAAATAGGTACTCTCAATAATTTTAAACTCCATATACTTATAGTACATGAAAATAATAAGTCAAAGAATAAAATTAAACCAAATAAATTTGATAAAATAACAAACCTCAAATCCATTAAAGAGTCTTCTATACCAAAAAAAATATTAAAAGAAAGATCCAAGCCGAGCTATTTCAATAAAAGATATGATCCATAAACTTCATGCATGAATAATACTATTGATCTTATAGCACAAGCTCTTATGTGAAATAATTTTGAAGATTGGATATGATAAAATACCCAGAAATAAGCCAATAAAAAATCAAAATAAAGGTCACAATTTGAGTGCAATTAATCCCTCACCTAGTATATGAATTTTAGAACATGGAGCTGCATGTCACATTGTTGCTTCATAAAATGTTTCTCCTTTAATCTTATATTGGTGCTCCCATTTTGATGGAAGATGGCAGCGTTGTGAAAAGTATGTGATTAAGAGTGGATCTAGATATTGGTTGATTCCATCATGTTAGGCATATTCCAAAGCTATATATCAACTCACTCTTCATCTATCATATCATATCACGCATTCATGAATATGAACGCAGTAGAATTCAGGTCACATTTAGTGATTATATTTGAGATGTTATATGGTTGGAAAACGTGGTAGAATTTAGTTCACATTTAGTGATTATCTTAATATTTGACACTATACATCTCACAAATATTTAAATATATTAATATTTTTATTTTATTTCTAAATTTCAATAAACAATTATTATATTCTTAAAATTTTAATGAAAATATAAAAGTTGTATAAGTTAATTTTTTGTCCAAATTAGAAGTTACTGTGTTTTATGTTTTATGTAAGAGTTATTGTTTTGTAGCCAATTTTTCTATTTTATAATTTCTTGTAAGGGAGGAATTATCTTTTTTTTAATTGCAATTTGACATTTTATAAAATTTTCCAATATAGGAATTACTCTTTTATTTATTTATTTTTTCTATATAAATTAGAGTCTTTTTATTTTTATCTTTTTCCAATAAAAATTACCAATTTGCTAAGATAGAAACTACCATTTTTTTTTTCTATAAAGATCCTATGTTTTTTCATTTATTTTTTATTTTTTTTTTATTTTTTTCCAATAAGAAATACCAACTTGCTTAATTCATTATGTGATCACAGAGGCTTGAATACAAAAAATACCAACTTGCTAATTCTTATAAGAGAATTTATAAAAGCTAATTGATCTTAGCATTAGTTGTGCCTTTCTCTACATTATTTCAATTTTCCACCAGAGTTGCTTAGTTCCAAACTTGTTTTGCCCTTCCTTGTATTATTTTTAGCAGATCCAAACTTGTATTCTTCCAATGCATCAACAAAGCAAAGTTGGAATTAAAAGTTTACCTTGCCAAGGAGATTCTTATTCAACAATTGAAGGGTAAGTTCAATGACCTATTTCCACTAAATAGTTCTTAGGTTATTGAAATAATTGCAAGTTTTATTTTCTTAACAAAATAAGTAAAAAAAAAGTAAATCAATACTTTTCAATTTACATACATACAACACCATCTTTTATAAAATATATTTAAACAATGCTTGAAAATCACCTAATTTGAAAATTTCTTATGTATTTAGTCAACCATGTAGATTTGTATATATCAAACTTCCAGATATATTTACAGTATACATTGAGTATGGCCATTGTTTAATGTAACGAAGCACATTACATATACATTTTGGGGCACGAAACACATTCAAGCTAAAGGATGAAGCAAAGTGAATGTTGGAGATAGCGAACTGGAGCAGGTGCCTTTGACAAAAATATAACACCATATCGAATTGGAATTCTCTGAATTAATCACTGTATCGAACCGAACTGGCGAATTAAGGTATTTTTTTTGCTGGTACAGACGAACTTGGTAACTATGACAGAACGTGACAGTAATTACGCTATAGAACATGAAAATGATTACACCCCAAGGTGTTTTGTTTGCGGGTGTTCAGCACAGCCCATCTTAGCTCCCCATTTTCGTCACCCTCATGGAAAGGGTTGGGTTTTACGTTGGTCATCGTTTGTTTGATTGTGGATTGTGGTTTTTTGCAGTTTGTCATCTCCACTTTTGAGCTTCTCCACCCCTGAGCTTTTGTCGATTGTTGATTTTTTGAATATTTTGCAATTAGAGTGATGCAGGAGCATCCTGCTCAGAAAAGCCATTGCATTTTAGTAAGCATAGGGTCTTGTGTTTCAAGGGACCTGATTCCCTAAAGAGTGATTAATTATTTATTTTCCTATGTTTTTACGAGGGTTGTATAATAGCGAGGATATTGTAATGAAATATTCTCGTTAAGAGACATTTCAAGAATAGTGTGTGAGTTAGAGGAATTAGGAGTTAGTTTCATGATTTTAGGGATTAGATTAGGATATTTGGGATTCAAGTGAAACTATTCAGGATCTGAACCAAAATGAGTTAACAGAATCCTTTTGGGTATAATTTGTAAGCCTTGAAGGCTTAAAAGAGAGAGTTAGTGAGAGAGTTAGTGGACAGGAGGGTTGGATTGTGAGCCTACGACATTGAAATGAGAAAGGCTAACTGAATGTAAATTAGGCCATTGAGTTTATGTATATACGGATTTTAATTAGCAAATAGAAGTTTCATATCTCCTGAGTTAATATTAGTTGAGGGTTTGTATATGATCTGTCTATATGTATGGTTATCCGAAGGATTTGTTCGTGTATTTGTGAATAAGCAGGAAATCCCATAATGACTGTGTGTATATATCACAACGCTTGTGACTATGCTTGAATATGGTTCTGTAACAATGGATGCAAGAGTTTTGACATATAAATGAATGTGTATGCAATAGTGATAATGGTGGAGAATCAATTGAGAGTTTATTGGGTTTGGTTTAGGAAGTAATGTGAACTCGATTCTGTAGGAAGGGCTATTCGAGATCGGTTTGATCCCGTTGGAAGGAGTTTTAAAACTAAAAGTAGAGTGGATTCAAAGATCCGTATGCACTGTCAAATGTTGGACAATCAGGTATAGTTGCAAGGCAGAGTAAAGAAATCAGAGAAGTCTCGACACATTGTTTCTAATTGGAGAAAGGATTTGGTAGAGTTGAACTTGGTAGCAAGTCAATCTAGAGGTGAGAAGGAAATTTAGTGGAAGCGCCAAGTTTGGTGGAAGAGTAGAACCACAACGAAATGAAACTATGATTAAGCAGATTTCAGAGTGAGTGGAATCTTGAGCAGGGGAATAGATCTGGATCATCAGATCGATAGATCTGTTAGATCAACGGTGATTAGCATCTGCAGGGGTAGGAGAGTACGGATTTTCTCGATCATGGCTGAAGTCCCACACTCGCTCCTAGCCGTTGATCTCATATTCAACTTTTAGATCACAATCAACTGTGGGGGTTAAGCCTTTTTTTAAACTGTATGCTAGTTGAAGTCCTGCAAACTGTAGATTTTATGGCCTCTTATATCCAACGGATATTGGGTCATAAAGTGATCAAACATTAATTTCAAAATTGGACCCAAACATTTATACATCAAGGATTTATATTCCTATTGGCTCTGTAAGGGTAGTTAACCCTCGTGGAAGTGGTCCATCTGATACCAATGTTGATCGTTGGATCAAGTGTGCCTTGATCAAATGGTGGAGGATCGCCGATTAGGTTTGTGATCGGGTGAACCATCAATCGTCAGATTGAAGGGTGAGATAAAGGGTGGAGTTTGAAGCTGACAAGGCTTGGGCCTAAGCGGACCTGAGAATTTTATCAACGTGAGTTAAGTGATTTGAGTTCTGGCGGATGAATGGGTTTAAGTGGCAATACGACGAGACAAACGTTGATCTAATGGAGTGAAATCAACGGTGGAGGTTGAATGCGATAAAGGTGAGCGTTAGAAAATGTGCAAGGTCGTGGAATGGCAGAAAGATAAGGCTTAAAGCAGTTTATTTAATATTTCTATTATACTAGAGTTATAATAGAAATAGCGGAGTCAAATGTATTATGGTTTAAGTCGGGTTTTACCAAAGTCTAACCATGGTATGTTAAGATGAGCGGATATTAAGAATTAACCAAAGGTTAAGAAGTGTTGAATAAAGTTTCCGCTCAAAAGGATTAATTAAGGTTAAGACTATGGACAGTCAATTAAAAAATTTCCGCACGAGATTTAATTAATGGGCCTTAAACCTTAACTTATGAAGGTTTGACTAGGTAGTGAAATTAAAATTCCCGGGACAAATGATATTATGCATTTTATATGCATAATGTGGGTATTGTCGGCTTACCCTGGCATCATTTTGGTATCAGAGCAGAATTGTGGTTGAAACATTTGGTATCAAAGTAGCACAAAGAAATTCTGTGTGAAAATTTCTTTGAGAGTATTTAGAACAGAGTTATGGTTTAATGTGTGTATCAGGTAAGAGGAGATCAGATTTTAATCTGACAAATAGTAGGCACACAGAGATAAAGTATAGCAGAATATTGGGAGAATTGCAGATGCAAGGGAACAGAGGACAATCCATTCAAAGTGAAAGTGAATGGTAGAACAAGATCATGCAGAGATCTTGAAGGTGAGATGATATGTTTTTATTTTAATTTGATTTGAATATTGGAGAGTTTGTGGTATTTATATTGATGCACATGTAGCAACAT
The DNA here is from genome assembly GCA_000404065.3 of Pinus taeda. Classification (NCBI taxonomy): domain Eukaryota; kingdom Viridiplantae; phylum Streptophyta; class Pinopsida; order Pinales; family Pinaceae; genus Pinus; species Pinus taeda. The sequence goes on from APFE031152841.1 coordinate 12,036, forward strand.
AAGAAGGTGAGAAGATTGCAGCAACCTATAAGCAAGGAGTGCTCAACTGGTTCCAGAGGAAAGAACCAGAGAGATGCTGAAAAATTGAGCTCAGAGGAGAGAAGCTTAGTGAGGCATATGTAGCAAGAAGGGGACTTGTTACTGCAGAGGTATTGTTGCAGCTCATAAAGCCAATTCCATAGAGGATGTGGGTAGAATTGCTAAGGATGAAGGAAGCTGGTAAGAATTTCTAAGTGAACGAAGAGGTGGTTAGAACCTAAATGTTCCATCTAAAGATTGAAAGAAAAGGACAATTGTTTTCTTAAAGTGCAGATGAGTTGAAGCGTAGAAGGAGTAGAGGGAAATCCTCAAGGAGGTTCCAGACAGAGGACTAGTACTTGCCAAAATACCAAGTCCAGAGGAGAGCTTGGTGAGGTAAGTGGCAGCAAGGAAGATTTGCTGTTGCAGAGGCTTGTGCAACTCATAGTGAAGTGAGTAAGGAACCCATAGAGATGGAAAGGATGATGACTAGTGATAGTCATAACAGCGGTTCTGAAAGAGACCACAGTAGAGGACAAAAGAAGAAAGATTCCAAGGCAAATGGCATGAGAATGAGTGATGAAAAATATGATAAAGAAATGGCTAAGATAGAAGTTTAGCTTGAAGTATTAATGGAGATGTTGCAGATAAATGAGAAGGACCAAAAATATGGTTATGTCATGAGAAAGAAAGTAAAGTGGCAGAGGCTACAAGAGAAGAGGTATCAACAAGAAAATATGTAGTTAATAAAGGAGCTGAGGGAGCTTGAATAGATTATAGATGTCAAATTGAAGACAGAGAAGCTCAAAGGAGTTGAGCTATAGCAAAAGTAAAATGCTGGAGAAGGTTTTGAAGTTTTGGTATGTGAACCAGAACATGGACCATTACTTTTTGAAAGTAATGAAGAGACAGAGGAGTTGAATCATATGAATGATTCAAAGCAGCCAGAAGACTTGATGGTTGAAGCATCAAATGAGACCATAAGGTCTTGTGTTTTTAAAACTAATAATTTTTGTATGGTTGTAGGTTTGGAAGAAGATAGGTAGTCTTTTAAAGCTATCAAAAACATGGAAGAATACCTTCCAGAAGATGAAAGTTTTGAAGCAGAGTATAACAATGGGACTGGAGAAGAAACAGTTCACTACAGTGAACAAGTGAAAAGAAGCATCATTAAAATAGATGGTGTGGAAAAGAGACTTGCTGACAGTCTCAAGAATTCTTTGAGTTTGAATTAGCATACTAATGTGTTGACAGAGGAGTTAAAGGAAATATCAGAGAAACATACTGAAAGGTTAACAGAGGAAGAAGAGGCACAAAGGCCTTATAATTTTTATTTTGATAATTGTCTTATGATTGCAGATTTTGTTGCAGAAACTCGAACATATTTGGCACAGGTGGATAGCCAAATGAAAGAAGAAGAGAAAGAACATCTACTGAAAAATGTTAAGGAATATTTAGCAGAGGAAGAAGGACCATATGATGATTGGTCAATATAAAATGAAGAAATGGGAGATTGTGTAAAATTTCCAAATTTGACTCCAAGTAAAATCATTGAGTTATATAGAGAGTTAGACCTTTAAAAGAGAAAGCTAGAACAAGAGAGGATAAATATCCAGAGTAAATTGTTGATGAAGGATGACAAGGAAATTGTCATAAATGACAGTTAAGAAGAAGTTGACATGTACAGTAAATAGAAGCATAAAATTGTCTTGAAAGAAAATATGGCAATAACTGAAAAGATGTAAGACAATAGTGAACGAGAGGGTAAGGACGTAAGGGTGGCAGTAAAAATGAAAATTCAGTAATTAAGAGTTGAAGGAAATCAACAAACAAAGGATATACTGGACAAAGAAATTGGATTGGTAAGAAGGTTAATGATGAAAGTGTCTCAGAAGAAGACAAAAACAAGAAAGAAAAGAAGCAACAATAAGAGGAAGACAACAACAGACTATGAAAGCATGGCAAGTGGAGCATTGCAGCATAAGGTATGGAGACCTGGAGAACAGCAGCAGAAAAAAACAACAATAGAACAATTGACAAGAAAAGACATTACAAAATAAATTCTAGGATCTAGGAGGAATCAATTATCCAGGCTTATTACCAGGAGGTCATAAATTTTCTTACCTGGGGAGTCTGGTGCAGGAGCATCCTACTCAAAAAAAACCATTGCATTTTAGTAAGCATAGGGTCTTGTGTTTCAAGGGACCTGATTCCCTAAAGAGTGATTAATTATTTATTTTCCTATATTTTATGAGGGTTGCATAATAGTGAGGATATTGTAATGAAATCTTCTCGTTAAGAGAGATTTCAAGAATAGTGTGTGAGTTAGAGGAACTAGGAGTTAGTTTCATGATTTTAGGGATTAGATTAGGATATTTAGGATTCGGGTGAAATTATTCAGGATCTGAACCACAATTGGTTAACATAACCCTTTTGGGTATAATTTGTAAGCCTCAAAGGCTTAAAAGAGAGAGTTAGTGAGAGAGTTAGCGGACAGGAGGGTTGGATTGTGAGCCTATGACATTGAAATGAGAAACACCAACTGAATGTAAATTAGGCCATTGAGTTTATGTATATATAAATTTTAATTAGCAAATAGAAGTTTCATATCTCCTAAGTTAATATTAGTTGAGGGTCTATATATGATCTGTCTGTATGTATGGCTATCCGAAGGATTTGTCCGTGTATTTGTGAATAAGCAAGAAATCCCATAATGACTGTGTATATATCACAACTCTTGTGACTATGCTTGTATATTGTTTTGTAACAGTGGATGTGAGAGTTTTGACATATAAATGAATGTGTATGCAACAGTGATAATGGTGGAGAATCGATTGAGAGTTTATTGGGTTTGGTTCAAGAAGTAATGTGAGCTTGATTATGTAGGAAGGGTTATTCGAGATCGGTGTGATCCCATTGGAAGGAGTTCGAAAACTAAAAGTGGAGTGGATTCAAAGATCTGTATGCACTGTCAAATGTTAGATAATCAGGTATAGTTGCAAGGCAGAGTAAAGAAATCAGAGAAGTCTCGGCACACTATTTCTAAGCGGAGAAAGGATTTGGCAGAGTTGAACTTGGTAACAAGTCGATTTGGAGGTGAGAAGTAAATTTAGTGGAAGCGCCAAGTTTGGTGGAAGAGTGGAACCACGACAAAGTGAAATTGTGATTAAGTGGATTTCAGAGTGAGCGAAATCTTGAGCAGAGTAATAGATCTGGATAGTCAGATCGACGGTGATCAGAAACTGCGGGGGTAGGAGAGTACGAATTTTCTTGATCATCGCTGAAGTCCTGCACTCGCTCCTAGTCGTCGATCTCATATTCAACTTTTAGATCATAGTCAACTGCAGGGGTTAAGCCTGTTTTTAAATTGTATGCAAGTTGAAGTCCCGCAAACCATGGAATTGATGGCCTCTTATATCCAACAGATATCGGGTCATAAAGTGATCAAAATTTAATTTCAAAATTGGCCCTGAACAGTTATACATCAAGGATTTATATTCCTATCAGCTCCATAAGGTCAGTTAACCCTCGTCCAAGTGGTTTGTCTGGTATCGCTATTGACCGTTGGATCAAGTGTGCCTTGATCAAACAGTGGAGGTTCGCCGATTAGGTTTGTGATTAGGTGAACCATCAACCATCGGATTGAAGGGTGAGATCAATGACGAATATTGAAGCCGACAAGGCTTGGGCCTAAGCGGACTCGAGAAGTTTATCAACGCGAGTTAAGTGATTTGAGTTCCGGCGGATGAATGGGTTTAAGTGGTGATACGACACAACAATCGTTGATCTGATGGAGTGAAATCAATGGTGGAGGCTGAATGCGATAAAGGTGAGTGTCAAAAAATGTGCAATATCGTGGAATGGTGGAAAGGTAATTTTTAAAGTAGTTTATGTAATATTTCTATTACACGAGAGTTATAATAGATAGTGGAGTCAAAGGTATTATGGTTTAAGTCGGGTTTTACCAAAGTCTAACCATGGTATGGTTAAGATGAGCGGATATTAAGAATTAACCAAAGGTTAATAAGGGTTGAATAAAGTTCCACTCAAAAGGATTAATTAAGGTTAAGACTATGGACAGTCAATTAAAACATTTTCACATGTTATTTGATTAAGGGGCCTTAAACCTTAACTTATGAAGGTTTGACTAGGCAAGGAAATTGAAATTCCTAGGACAAATGAGATTATGCATTTTATATGCATACTGTGGGTATTTCCGGCTCAGGCTGGCATCATAGAGATATGAGGGCAATGAAATAATTGATGATGTTTATGTTCATCTAATTGCAGAATATTCGGAGAATCAGCAATAGACTCCAATATCAGTCTCATGCATCACGCCTTGCTCAGGCTATATGTGAGCTTTCCAATGAGAGCCCTCCATTTTCATCCTATGTACACTACATAAGCTGGGAACTTGGTTAACAACAATTACTCCATGGAAAAATAGCTAACCCTACAATTTGACCACATGGCGATGGGACGGGTGTCGTTCCAACGAATTTTCTCGCATTGTTTCGATTAATGGCCATCGGAGAGTTTGAGACTTCTACGTCTGCTGGTGAGGTTGAAATCGTCAACATCGAAGTAGGTAGGGTGAAAATGGTAGAGGCCAATGGAACTAGTGAAACAGTCAAAGACGAAGTAGTAGAGGGAGTGGACTGAAGTGGTGCTGCATAGAGCAGTCCTGTAATAGAGCCATGCATGAATTCCTTTAAGGAGGAGAGAAACTTCACCTCTAATTTGAAGGAATTAGAGAGGAAAGCATTACAGAAGTTGAAATGCCAAATTGAGGAAGAAATCTTGAAAATTGAATTCAGCAAGCATTAAAACGAGAAATCTGATAGTAAGGATGGTGAGCCAAAGAAACAAGATCACTAAGGATGCATGAGGAACTTAATCGCCTCCTTAGTTTTAGTGAAGGGAAGCGATCTTCATAGCCTCTTCCAGACTAAAACCTTCACCCTTGAAGGGTAATGGCTCCATATAAAATTTCTCGCTATTATTCTCTATAGGTGTTTCCATTTAAACACATCTCCACTAGCACAATTAAATGCTTGGTTTTTGGTGTAAGGGTTTATGGCTGTCCAATTTTTTTTCTCTGCATCAAAGGCATCCATGAATTGTTCCCATGTAATTATGTTTCCAGGGTATTTTAAAAGCAACGCCTCATGTTTGTAATTGGTAGCGTAAATACACAGTGTTTCTATAATATTCATCAGGTTCCAAGGAGAAAAACCAAATATCATTGTCGAACCCTTAATGAACCAAGTTAATCTTTCTTTCTTCTTGGAAAACTCAAAAAAAAAATTCTCCATAGTGTAGTAAAAATTGGGCACATTTACCCTAGGAAGCTCTTCATGAAAGGGTGGGATGATGTGGCTCAAAATTGCAATTCCTCGCCACTTTATTAAATGGCTTTGAGTAGTGTTTCCCCCAGTTTGAAGACATATGTGTTGTAAATTATCAGCATTATGCAGGAGTGCATCTAACGCATTTCTTAACATTCTTCCATTGTCCTCAATTTTTTTCTCCTCTGTTTCTTTGTTCACCCAAACGGCTGACTTAGAAGAGATGTGTGACATCTTTTAATGGTGAGATCTTTTCTAATCTAAGGTATCTATCTAAAACATCACATTTAATATATTCTATTGGATTATTTGGAGACCAATCTAGCTTAGGCCTTCGAGCAACTCCATAAACCTTTCGAGGTTCACCAAGAGTGTCAGATAAAGACAACATTTCTGCCAAGCTATTACCTACAATTCTTGTTACCCCTAAGACCAATTCCACTCACCAGAGCTTTCACAACCCTAAGACCAGTGCCACTCGCTAGAACTTTCACAATTGGTTTGAAATTTTCTCTGCATTTAAGAAGGTAAGAGTTAGATCTAAGACTTTTGTGATCCATAATTTAGAAATCAGTCTTTGGGATTAATCACGTCATAAGGATTGGGTCGATGTTTCAAATGATCTGAGAGAATATAAATAGCATGGATGCATCATTGTCTAGTCTTAGCAATTGGTGAGGAAGACTTAGGGAATAGCAGCTAATCCCTAAGTCTTCCTCGCCAACGGCTAACACTGGACAATGATGCGTCCATGCTATTTATATTCTCTCATATCATCTGACTTCTCACCTTGTCCTGAGGATGAACCACATTAGTTGATTCGAAACGTCGACCCAATCCTTATGATGTGATTAATCTGAAAGACTGCTTTCTAAGGCAAGAGTTACCGAAAAAACAATTGCAATAATGCAATATATTGAACCAACAACAATGATGTAAAATACAGCAAGAGGCTTATCATTTAAGTTTGTAATCCATCTAAACACAGGTTTGTTAAGCACATAGAGGCTGCTAAGCTTAATTATGCACATTATGAAATCTAATATTTAATTACTACATGGGCCATTTGTGTGATCTTGATATATTCATTAGTTGAGCTTCAACATCATCACAATGTATATTAAGGCAGGTTAGATGGGTTCGTGCTACAAATATGTTCATATTCCCAATCTACATTCAATGCACCATACCAGGAGAAGATGTTGATGAATATTGTACCCTCACTCTGTAGATTCAATCTGTGTGAATTTGACATATAAATCTTGGAACTTTGCAATTTTGACATGAATATCAAGTGGCTTTTAAAGAATCTGTGCTAATGTTCATATTCAATACATTAACACACACTCAATATGAATAAATTGAAAAGTCATGTAATATGTGCATGTATGATTCTCTTTCTTCCTCACCTAGAAGACTACTAAGGAATATTTGTCAGGGATTTTCGACAGTTCTAAGGTTTTTTTCTCGAACTTCATCTTCAGTCAACAGGATACAGTTCATTTCTTGTTTTGTCTCTTCTTTGATGAACTTGTACACTTCGTTTTCCTCATCATCCTCTTCGGGTTCGTCTACCGAGACCATGTGTGAAAGATTTGGGGAAAAGGAGAGTCTTTCCCTCAAATATTCAGTTGCAGAGATCAAATCGCAAATAAACTAGAGATAAAACTCAAAAAAATAACGTACAGTAGAACAGAGTAAAAGAGTAAAATTTGGGAGGAAAAAAATAAAACTTTGGATTATAATACTAATACATGAAATACATTCATATGGAGACTGTGGCTCCTTCACCAAGTAAAACAAGTGTTCTTAATGCCATTTACATTCACCAGGAGTTGTTGAGTAACTCTCTGTAAAACCTCGTAACAAATTGTCTTTCACAAGCCCACCAAAATTTTCTCCACCATGAGACTTACACCCTCAACTAAACTAAAGACTTCTACACATGTATATTCAAAACATACATTTCAATACATTATTGTAGGACAAAGTCAAAGTATTAAGACATAGTATGGGCGCTTGTACAAAATAAATGATTTTTTGAACTTGCACATGTTGCGAAGTTTAAGTAATAGTTGCAGAACAAATGTTTGATCATACTTTTTCACCAACCCTTCATTAAATTCTCTTTCGTTCTTAATTACTTGATGTGTGTTGAAAAATGGAGGTTCTGTACTCAACTTCATTTAATATGTCCTTCAACCTACAAACAAATAAATGTTTGACCATACTTATTCACCAACCCTTCATTAAATTATCTTTCATTCTTAATTACTTGATGTGTGTTGCAGAATGGAGGATTTGTACTCAAATTTATTTAATCTATCCTTCAACCTGCAAACAAAAATCCACAACCTGCAAACAAAATCTACTTGGAAAGTATGGTTGTTGCCAATGTATTTAATGCAGTGATTAGGATTAATTTTCCAAAAATCCCCCATAATAACAAGTGTTGCCATTGACAATTCCCAAACAATCTTTGAGATAAACAAAATTTTCACGTGCCAATGGATTTGTGAAAATGTCAGCAAACTGTTCTTGTGACCTACAGTGCTGCAACACAATTTCTCCATTGTTAATCAAATCTCTAATAAAATGATATTTAGCATCATTCTGCTTCGTCCTCTTGTGAAAAACATAATTCTTTGATAATGAAATTGTGGAATTGTTATTGTAGAAAATAGTTGTTGTTCCCTCTTGGTTGTGGCATAAATCCCTCAACATTCTTCTCATCCAAACTGCTTGACGCATTGTTTTTGTTGCGATAACATATTCTGATTCTGTTGTTGACAATGACACTATTGGTTGCTTCTTGGAGGCCCATGAAATGGATCTTGAACCTAAGTGAAAAACATATCCTAATGTGCTCTTTTTATCATCAACACTTCCTGCCTAGTCTCTTATGAAACCATCTCACAAAAGATAGAAAAGATAAATAAACACCTTCAAAATAAACCTCTTCGAGGGGGCAAACTCCTTTACATTACACAAATGAACAATTCTTGGGTGATACAACTGACAAGATCTCATTTCTATATATACGAGTCTAAGGGGTCATAATATAATCAGAGCTGACATAACCATAATAATGTAGGGGCACAATAATAACAATAGTGAGCTTCTATGGGGCACAATAATAACAATATGGGGACTACATGGGCACAACGATATAATAAGGGGGTT